>OY856412.1:983665280-983927780 GCA_963693085.1 Alisma plantago-aquatica
ACACTGTAAAGAGACAAATAAAGACATGTAGAAGGATAACAAGGCTAGCACATAATGAAGGTAGGGATGGATAAAAGCCCAACATAAGGATAGGTGTGATTTGTGCATATACATTCCACATTCATCATTCATTGGTAAATAAGTTTCACATGCACCAATAGATTTCACATACATAAATATGATTCACATACAAATAAGGTACACATACATAGGAGTCACATACCTTAGTTTCAATTCATTACCATCACATTCACCAATCTGATTGTATCCAATTCCATATTTCCCTAGTTGCAAACATTACACATGTATTAGTATCTATAAGGCTTAAAGCATAGGAAAACCCTAATTTTGGAAATTTTATTCAAAACCATGATTTAAGGTTCAAAACCTAGTCTAACAGATTAGTCATATTCTCCTCAATAAGAAAACATATTTTATTTCTCAATTTGGAGTTAAAATGAAATAATTATGTATTTTAGAACATTTTACACACTTAAAAAGGCTTTGAAAGAAAACTTCGAAAAAGGAATCCAAATCATGACTCAAAAACTTCAAAATCCAATTCTAAATTAAAAATCCTTTCCATTGACTATTTATTCGCATTTTTTTGACCATGGATCGATTTACTATGAATTAAGTAAAATTGGCCAATCAGAATGCAAGAAAACCATAGCGTGACAATAATTTAAATGAAAATGTAAATCGATGTAAATAGTAGGTTAAATGACTAAAATTCCCTTGTGTATAAAATGAAATCAATTAAAATGATGGGGGTCACCAATGTCATATCTTCATTTCAATCGTTACAACGAGAAAACAAAACCAAACGTGAAATTACGATATTACCCATGCATTATCAATAGACTTATCAGATTCGTGGGGGCTCCCTGGTCAATCGATGACCTGGTATGTTCTTCTTTGAGCCATGGCGCTCGAGCAGCAACCAGGGAGTCGAGACCAAGGGGTTAGCTCGCTATACCCAGTGTACAGATGTTCTGAGATTGGAAGCAAGTTCCCAAGGATCTCATGATCGCAGAGAACCCTGAAACAAAACCAAACATGGCCCAAGTCATCGGAACCTGGTCGGCACAGGGGAGATCACCATCAAAGTCAAAACCCAACAAAACAAATGAGAAATCATCTATTGAGGTCGTCACTAAACTCGCGGAGGCAGTGTGAGTCTAAAGCAAGCCTTGCCGCAGGAAGAGGAGCCCCGAGGTGGAGAAACACTAGGCGTCACTGAGCAGGTGAAACCCGGTCTATAGGACCCGGCACCTGGGGTCGTCGCGAGGCAAGGTGATCAAACAGAATTGGAGGACAAGCATCGAGAATGCTTACCTAGAAGCCAATTGAACGGAGGTTGTTGGAGGTGCGAGCAGCAGGCCGAAGTTGCCACAACTGAAGACGAAGGAGGTCAGGGTGTCTTGGGCATGGAGAGGTGAAATTTGAGGGAGATGAGGAAGGTTTGAAGCCTGAGGGTCATTTCTCAACCCTTAAATAGTCGTGAGGAAGGGTCACTACTACAGAAGTGACTTTTAGTGTCAGTTGTTTAACCCCCTTTGGCGTCGGTTTCTGAACGACGCCTATGTGGGCGCCGCTAAAAGGTTGGACACTTCAGCGTCGGTTAAAAAACCGACGCCTATTTAACATAAAGGCGTCGGTTTATTATAAAACACCGACGCCAAAAGGGTTCGCGCCACAGAAAACAGCGTCATCTAGGACGCTTTCTGCGTCGGTTATATACTAAACAACCGACGCAGAAAAGTGTCCTAGATGACTCCCATTTCCTGTAGCGCGAACACTTTTGGCGTCGGTGTTCAACAAAAAACCGACGCTGTAAGTCTGTGCTGACGGTTATCGGTAAATAACCGACGCCTATATATATTTTTTTTTTATAAATCTGTTTGCAGGCCTGCTGTGGCTGGTCAGCAGGATGAGAACCTGCAGTTCAGTTTTCTGAACTGCAGGTTTACGACATCCATTGATATCAACCTACAAACAGGCCACAAACCTGCAAAATTAACATAAAAAGATTCACACAAGTAGATACATTCAGACATCAATTCAATTGTCACGTTCACACATATAGAATCATTCAAATACATGTTTTAACATTGAGAAACATTCATTTACAAAGTATCATTCATCATCACTATCAACATCCCAATTATATCTTACAGTTGCCACTGTTTGTACAGCTATTGCCCATTCTTCTCTTACTTCATTTAATGCTTCCCTCGTATATGGAGCATGTACATTTTTTAAGCGTTTGCCTATAGTGTGGTCAGTTTTAAACACCTGCAAAGAGAATGATGTATATATATAAGTAATAATATAAAAATAAGATTGATATATTTCATACTAACTAATGAGACTATATATAATACCTCATGTATGGTATCGATGTCCAATGCGGCATGTTTGATAATCATCTGCATAAATCGCATCACATAGTATGTGCATGCCCAGCCATTGTCTTGTGTAGTGCACTATAAATTGAAACATACAAAATAATACAACTAAGCACAATTCACATCAATAATATATACATTGGAGTCGGGGAGTCGGGAACTTACTTTTACGTTCTCCCAAGACAATGGCTGGTTCTTTTTCCTTGGGACCTTTCCTCCAACATTTTTGAATGCATCTAAACCCCTACATGTTAATATAACACACTAAGTTGCATAAGTAAATAGTAATGTAATAAAATATGTTAACGGATATAAAAAAATGAAATATTTCTCACCAGAATAATGCCATTCTCATTACGTGTCCAATTTTAGTGTTTAATGTACTTCCTGCGGGATCTAGATAATAAACAGTGAACGTCCCGGGGACAATAACTAGTAACTCCCAATGTCTACCACTAGAGGTAAAAAGTTAACAATTAATAACTCAAAATGCAAAATAATAATGGAATTTTCTTAAGTCCAAATTATAAATAAAGCAAACTTACTTGACATTGAATGGAGCTATTATTATCGTCTTCATTTGATGACCAAAAATTGTAAAAGCATCTATACAGTATTGTTGAACACTATCAGGGTCTTTAGCTACCATACTAATCAATGATGGAATCAAAAATCCCACATGATCATATGCAAATTGTTTGCAATGATCTTCGATTAAGTAGCTGCAAAACATATAGACGTATGCATTAATATATAAGAAACTAGATCACCGGATCTTACACAAGGTATATGGATGTATAAACAAGATCTCACCTTATCCATGTCTCTATCATTGATGTATTAAACCAATCATACATAAACAGCTCAATAATATCTTGTATAAATAAAGAGCTGTCGTATGATTGACCTGCATAATCTGCATCTAAAGAAACAATTATAGGGCAAAGTATATTATGTGCCCGTAGCCAACATGCCATTCCCCTACAAGCAGGACCTAACGGGTATTGTAGGTCAGTTGGAACCCAAGTTGGTAATGCGGGAATTGGAGGTGGAGGCCTAGGTGCTCCTGGTGTCTTCTTTTTAACCTGTATATATAATTTCAGATCAGTTGACATCATATATACACATTAACAGTCTAAATCAATGTAAATTTATCTTACAATTTCAGTCGTGTAGAGGACATCTACTTTGGGCCACAATATGACCCCGCTTTCTGCCTCACCAAGTGTATCAATATCTGGGTGGGCATATGGCAACTCAACTTCCCTCCAATCGGGTAATACATGTATCGGGCTCACACGAATGTAGCCCTGCGGCATTGGAGTCCCATGAAACGTTGCCCCAGGAAGGGACTGGTAAGCTTGCGCCTCTGCAACAACATAGTTTTCCATTCTTAAGCGGCATGGCTTCAATGCCTACAAATTTACGTAAAGAATGTTATACATATATACATATCATCTTGAAAACATATCATCTTGAAAAGACTAGCTACAATGTCATAAACAATACTTACAGCAGACGTGTTAGGCGATGGGTCTCCAGGATTACTTGCAGTCTGTGCACCAGGAGAAGAGTGGGTCGGCATAGGCTGATTGGAAGCCTGAGATGCCTGCCACCGCAGCAATTCTTCCTTGACCTTCTCAGAAACCACATCGTTGACCTTCTTAGCAACTATATCCTCGACTCTCTTATTCTCCTATACATGGATAAAACAAATATTAGCTTTTTATTAATGAATTTCCTTTTGCAGTAACATTATAAAAATAGAATATGTTACCTCTTCTTGAGAAAGTCCCGCTCTGGGTTTGCGCTGGGATGGCCCAAAGAATGCTTTGATGCCCACACCAGCGCCGACACCTCTAACACGTCCAGGATGCTCTGGGTTACCCAGAGCAACTGTCAATTCATCCCTTGTGCCCTGAGGGATGAACGTGCCTTGTTTCCTCTGCTCGTGCAGCTCCCGCTAATCACCATAAACAAAAATTGGTAAGTTAACACCACAAATAATCAATATTCAAATGATTGCTCTAAGAGTTGTATTTTACCATTTTTGCAGCCGCCTCAGCAGTTTCGGGCTTCTTTATTTCACCCTTCTTGTTTTTCCTGCCAGCTATCCAGATATCATGGCGAGGGAAGGGTGTGGCCGCAGACTCCTGAGTAGTCGCAGACTCCTGAGTAGCCGCAGACTCCGCCTGTAGTCTTTGGCGAACGCTTGCATAGCCTTTTGGACCCATAGTATGGTCATGTACATTCAGTGCACGCCTTGCTTTTTGTGCGTCACTGAGGGCCTAGTTAGTATGCACATTTATAATTAGGTTAGTAGCACTAAATGTTAATCTTGAATAGAGGAATACAATGTATATTAATTAAAATGGGAGTGACGCCTAATACCTTGAATTCTTCAGATTTTCTTGAAGCAACAAAATTGTCCCAATCTTCTTTGTCCAAGAAGTTCCATTGTTCAAGGGCTGACTTCTTCTTCTTATCACCCTGTCTTATGTATTCTCTGTTCAGATTTGTCCTGTAATTCCTAAGCATCTTTCCAGCGCGTTGCATCACACTTTTACGATGCAACATCTCATCCAATCCAAACAGATTCTGTAAAATAGAAATGTTATTAACTAGTACCAAAAATATAATTGCAAATAATAGAATTTGTAATCTACAAAATAGAATTGCAAATAATAATAACTCACGCATAAATCTTTCCATATCAAGTCTTTCTTCGCCTGAGGAACTTTATGCCAATTATCATACTTAACACCACAATGGCTTCGAGTGACAACCCCAAGATAGTTTATAAAATTATTGCGGTTCACTCCAATTGCATTCCCTCCATTATCAAACTCCACAACCAATTTGGATCCACTGCCACTCAGCGCAAGTAACTTTTTCAACAGAGTGATACCCCTTTTCTTGTTAAGTTTTTGTTGCTGCGCATCAAGTTGCTCAATTGCTTCAGTGGGTAGTTGTGCATCATCAACCTAAAATTTGACAAAAATAAACACACTGAATTAAGCCAATATAGAAATACAGGATATATGACATAACTAGAAGATAATGAATTTTATAGAAATACGGGATATGTTTTTAGAACTTACGTTGGTATCCTCGCCATGCTCGTCATGGACAACATGCTCATCATGGACTTCATGCTCATCATGGACATCATTCTCATCATGGTGAGCCATCTGAAAATTTCATTAAAAAGGAAAACATTTAGCATTTGTATCAACTAGAATAAGGAAAACATTTAGCATTTGTATAAACATACATGTCTCTAAAATTGTGATCTTTTATCAATTAGCAATCCTTCAATGTACAAGTAATATAAAAAACAATGATTGTTCACATTCTAGGCCAACAAACACATGTGATGTCATTCTTATATATAATAAATGTGTACCACCTATCCCATCCTTGAACACCTAATCTCACTAGTAAGTGTATAATGTGTATTGGGTTTTCAAGAAAATTTCGGCAGCATTTCCCCGCTGTTCTCTAAGTACATATGTACTTAGAGAACAAACGGGGAAATGCTACCAAAATTTTCTCGAAAACTCAATACACATTATACACTTACATCCTAAGTGAGATTAGGTGTTCAAGAACAGTCCCAAACCGGGGACTATCCAAGATTTACTCCTAATGAGTAAATCTTGGACGGGTTTCTAGGCCAACAAACACAATAATAGATATCTACAATGAAGTCGGACTCCATACAAACAATATATAATTTAGTGATTGTTCATTCTAATTTATATCAATGTACAAGTAATATAAAAAACAATGATTGTTCACATTCTAGGCCAACAAACACATGTGATGTCGTTCTTATATATAATAAATGTGTACCACCTATCCCATCCTTGAACACCTAATCTCACTAGTAAGTGTATAATGTGTATTGGGTTTTCAAGAAAATTTCGGCAGCATTTCCCCGCTGTTCTCTAAGTACATATGTACTTAGAGAACAAACGGGGAAATGCTACCAAAATTTTCTCGAAAACTCAATACACATTATACACTTACATCCTAAGTGAGATTAGGTGTTCAAGAACAGTCCCAAACCGGGGACTATCCAAGATTTACTCCTAATGAGTAAATCTTGGACGGGTTTTTAGGCCAACAAACACAATAATAGATATCTACAATGAAGCCGGACTCCATACAAATAGTATACAATTTAGTGATTGTTCATTCTAATTTATATCAATGTACAAGTAATATAAAAAACAATGATTGTTCACATTCTAGGCCAACAAACACATGTGATGTCATTCTTATATATAATAAATGTGTACCACCTATCCCATCCTTGAACACCTAATCTCACTAGTAAGTGTATAATGTGTATTGGGTTTTCAAGAAAATTTCGGCAGAATTTCCCCGCTGTTCTCTAAGTACATATGTACTTAGAGAACAAACGGGGAAATGCTACCAAAATTTTCTCGAAAACTCAATACACATTATACACTTACATCCTAAGTGAGATTAGGTGTTCAAGAACAGTCCCAAACCGGGGACTATCCAAGATTTACTCCTAATGAGTAAATCTTGGATGGGTTTCTAGGCCAACAAATAATGTGTTGTCATTCTTATACCTAAAATCCTAGTTCTTCAAATTAGGGTGATTATTGATGTCTTTAAAAGCATGATTGGAAATTTAGGGAAAAGTTCATCATTTAAATTCCAAGCATTCACATGTGTGCATTACAGTTCATCATTAAGCAAGAAGGGTGATTAGGATTCTCAATATACTCCACAATAAAATAAGTTAAACATGTGTGCATTACAGTTCATCATTTACATTCCAAACATGTCACATGTGTGCATTACAGTTCATCATCAAGATATCTATAACTTACTTAAACATTCAATTATGAAGTAAATATACACTTAATTAAGAATAGCATGACACACAAAGTTGCAGTCAACATCATTATGTTTTGTTCTATCATGGACTATCAGATTGGTATATCACATATGTATCAGTACATTATTAAATAAACACAATCAGTAAATAACTTTTAGCAAAAAATCCACTAGACGTGCAGCCTAGACGTGCCCTGGCGCCGCCCAAGCATCTGCCCAGAGGCCTATCTAGGCAGGGCACCTGGGCTTGGGACCCTAGGCGTGCCCTGGCACCTACTTAGGCGCTGCCTGCATGAGTTCTAGGTTGGCGGCGGCAGAGAAAAGCAAGGTAGAGGACAAAAAAGGTGGTGAAGGTTTGTGGGTTACCTTGCACGAGGACAGCACGAGTAAAGCTGCTTCTACCGGCGGGGGCGGGGGCGGAGGTGACGACGACAGCACCGTAGCTGCTTCTACTGGCGGCGACGACTAGAGGAGAGCAGGGGCGGTGGGCAACGACCGGTGGTGACGAGCGGACAGCAGCAGTAGCAGGGGCGGCGGAGAAGAAGGGCACCGGAGAAGAAGGACGCCGGAGATGGGGCGCCGGAGAGAAGCGCCGGAGAGCAGCAGCAGCAGAGAAGCGCCGGAAAGTCGCCGCAATAGGGTAGCAATGAAACAGAAGAAAGGGGAAAAGTCGGGCGATCGCGGGGGGTTATAAGTTCCCAAATAGCATCGGTTGTTTACAACAACCGACACCTAAACATCTTTAGCGTCAGTTGGTTGAAACAACCGACGTCCAATTGGACGATATTTTCATGGAAATTTTTGGCGGGAACCACCTTCAGCGTCGGTTAGAGAGGGATAACTGACGCTGAAAATGACACTATTTTTTTTTATCGAAAAATGGATTTCGCGGGCGACTTTAAGCGTCGGTTGTTTATAAAAAACCGACGCTTAATACAAAGCGGTACCCGTGTCTGGCTGGTCTTCGAATATAGACGTCGGTTTTATTAAACAACCGACGCCTTATATGTTAGGCGTCGGTTTTCCTTAATAACCGACGCCCAGAAAAGTGACACTGAATGCTATTTCTGTAGTAGTGGGTCTACACCCTTTGTGCAAGACCGGCGGGGAGGGGGAGAAGAAGTGACTTGGGCATTTCTTATAGAAGCCACCACAATGGCTGAGCAAGGGATCACATGAAACGGCATGAAGAGACGAAGTGAAAGGAGCTTAAATCGGGAGAAACGGAGATCTTTGGAGGGAGAACTGCATCGAGGGAGTCCTACGGTCGGGGCTGCTCATGTACTTGCAGACAGCCAGAGCTAGAAGACAACGGCTCGTCTGTAGGATCGTAAGGCAAAAATCGTGAGCCGTCAGATGGGTGGTTCACCATGGGCCAAGGGCGTGACAACGGAAAATAATGGAAACCATACTGTGACAAATGACATTAATGAAATCAATATAAATACCATGGCTATACTATATTAAAACATTATAAAATGGATTTGAAGGGTCAAATCAACTCCAATTAATTCCAAATTTTAACCATAGGCTGATAATTTTGCATATTTCAATGCTATGAAATTATATTCTCATTTTACTCATTATTTGGCTCTTAATAAATCATTGTTCATTAAGTGTATATCAACATATGAAAAGGTGTGACTTAATACAAAATGACTATATTAATCCAATTAGTGAGTCAAATTTGAGGTGATAGATATATATGAGTATTAAGAGCAAAATATCAACAATAAAATATGTTTTCACACATTTATCTTCAAATTGGAGGAGAGAGAAGGTAAAAAGAGAAATACTCTCATTAAACACTCAAATACACATTATTACTAATATATTTATCCAAAAAGCTCCAAATAAACATTATCCACTTATTATCTCTCATGAAACTCCATTTTTCATTTTTAGTCCTTAATTATTACCTTAAGTGGGTTATTTGTGCAAATACCCCTTTATTTTCATAAATGGGGGAAAATTGGAATTTCACCATTATTAAGGTTCAAATTGCACATTGAGTCCAAAAATGCTTCAAAAGGACGGGAAATTTATGAAAAAGGTCCAAATGGACTAGAAGGCAAAGAAAATCTCAAAAGTGGGTAATTTTGTAGGGAAGACCCTGGATTTCAGTATGTTACAACACTCCACCCCTTAAAGAGGGTTTCGTCCCCGAAATCACAACAAGAGGGAAGAGAGGGTGAGTGAGTAACATCCCAACCTTAAAAAACTAGGTGGGTATTAAAAGCTCTACACATAAGCCAAGTCTTACTAAGGTTTTCACAAAAACCTATAACCTTTTATCAAACACAACATAATCATCATTTTTGTCTTATTAGCATAATCTCCATCATGAAGAGGCATCATATTTATTATACCATCACTTGTGCCACATTTTATTCCCAAACAATTACATCTCAGCATTATATCATGTGTATTTCCCTCATCAAGGATTTTAAGCACAATTAGGATTTACTAAGCCATTCAACATTAATTAATGTATTAGGTCAAAAACCTTAATAACATGAATTCATTTTCCATTATCCTCTTAAAACTATCAAGTTGAATTATCACAAACTATTTTGTAGAAAACGTTAATATTATCCAACAAGTTATTAAACCTATAACAATTCCAAGTGTGGCACATTAATGGCTTAACTCTAAGTTACATATTGTCACAACATCTTTCATACTCATATCCATGATTCCATTACTCATTTTCGTCCATGACACTTCATATTATAAATTATACATATTTTAATTCACATTAGGCATTTATGAATATTTATGTGAATCCAATTATTCATTATCATGTTTGAGTCATTATATGCATTTTAGTGAATAGGATGTAACACATTAAATATTAATGAATTAATTCATATATCAACTTATGATGAGGTATTCATTATAGAACAAGGTGATATACCTTGCATATATTGATAACTTTGTGACTATAATCCATTTATATGCATCAAGGTATATTATGTGATGATGACACCTAATGTCACTAATGTATCATGAAAGGCATTAAGGGTATATATATGTATATGTTGTCAAGGCTAGATGATTACATATTAGTGTTTAGGTCAACATGATCATTACATGTTAAAGAATCCTTAGGGTGCATTATCCATACACATTTTACCATTAGGGTGGCATAGTCAACGTTATGTATATTCACAATTAGTAATGAGTAACTCATTATTATGTGCATCAATAATATGTGAAGGTTCAAGCATATGAACTATCTCTATATGACTTACTACATATTCATGTGTGTATAAAAAAACAAGTTGAATTACAAGTATAATGTGTTTGGTAAATTCTTGTTCACATAAGTTATTATGTGCATATGTCCACATAGATAGGGTTTCTAACTCTAAAGGTATTTGATTTTGCTTTTAATTGGGATTCCATCCCCCTAAAAAGGGATTTCGTCCTCAAAATCATATTTGCAAAACCAAATAGGGTACCAACACCATTACCCTCACTCCACCCCTTAAAAGGGTAAACTAAGTCAAACTAAGCTAAGGGTATAAGGGTACATAAAATTCAACACTAAAAGTATTTACTAACCAAGCTTCAGGGTGTAACATAGGGTACACTAAACCCTAAACATAGGAGTATAAGGTATTTAAGGATGATTTTTGTGTAAGAGATCAAGTCATCACTTATGGTTTTCTTAAGGTATTCAACAATTAGGCAACATGCCCAAAGATAGACTATTTTGAGTTGTCTGTATCAGATCAGGTCAGGCCAGGTCATATGAGCTCAGGAGTCCTCGTTACCAAGCTAGTCGGGCGGAGGATAATATTGCCAGCCCCCAAGCTAGCTCTGACCCTTTCTAGACACCATCACTTCAACTTATTGCTCTAGTAGCTTCTCAATAGACAATTCACCAAAAAGTTGACAGATTTTATTTCTAATATGAAATTATTATGATCCTTAATCAAACTTTCATCATGTCAAATCTAAGGTGAAAAACTTACTAAAGGGAAACTATATAAGATAAGGATTTCTAACTAGGAGACAATTTTGAATTAGTCAAGAATCTGACTACCTTGATGCTCTGACACCATGTTGTAAAGACCAAGTCTCTACTATTGTACATGATAAAAAAATACATCAAATGTGTGGCAGCGGAAGATATAAAACTTGACTTTATTCAAAATGTATAAAGAGTACATTACAAAATTTCCATAAAGGAAGTACAACTTTATACAAAACATAGGATCTAGGTAGAGGAAGACTTAGACTAATACAACTTGTCTCCAAACTACAACTCATACATTAAGGTATAGCTAAGTCCAAGCTAGATGTTCTCTCTCCTTAGCCTTAGGCAAGCTCACTAAGCTTCCATTACACACACTGATCATATCCTGGATGGTTGGGATCATCCAGCAAGAGAGAAAGGAAACGTAAAAAGATAAAGACACTTATAAAGAATAAGCAGTGCATAAAAAGAGAATTCACTATACTAAGGGATTTCAAGAATAAGAGGCAAATGAGAAAATAAGAATCGGAATACTGCCATATTTCATCATCAACAATAATCCCATTGCATGAATATATTATGACACAAACTCATCTCAATGTAGGGTGAGGCACTTACCGAACCTCACCAAGTGGCAGGGGGACTAAAACCCCAGTGCCTATATAAAGTGACAGGGGGACTAAAACCCCAGTGCCTAATATAAAATGGTAGGGGGACTAAAAACCCAATGCCCAACAGGAGGAATAAAACCTGAGTTCCCTATGGGTGGTTTGTACTCATGTACACTACATTGTCATTTGGCCTAAAATACATCATAGCTTAATAGTCAGTTGGCAGTATTGAGAAGTATAATAAGATTGCAACATTGCAAAAATGGGAATAAAACCCAAATAAATAATTTCAATAAATGGATGAGCCAACATTGGCCATAGCAAGATCCAAGAGTTACAATTAAATGAGCCACATAGGAAATAGAACCATCACATTGTAAAGATCCAAATAAAGACATGTAGAAGGATAACAAGGCTAGCACATTATGAAGGTAGGTATGGATAAAAGTTCAACATAAGGATAGGTGTGATTTGCACATATACATTCCACATTCATCATTCATTGGTAAATAAGTTTCACATGCACCAATAGATTTCAAATAAATAAATATGATTCACATACAAATAAGGTCCACATACATAGGAGTTACATACCTTAGTTTCAATTCATTACCATCACATTCACCAATCTGATTGTATCCAATTCCATATTTCCCTAGTTGCAAACATTACACATGTATTAGTATTTATAAGGCTTAAAGCATAGGAAAACCCTAATTTTGGAACTTTTATTCAAAACCACGATTTAAGGTTCAAAACCTTGTCTAACAGATTAGTCATATTCTCCTGAATAAGAAAACATATTTTATTTCTCAATTTGGAGTTAAAATGAATTAATTATGTATTTTAGAACATTTTATACACTTAAAAAGGCATTCAAAGCAAACTTCAAAAAAGGAATCCAAATCATGACTCAAAAACTTCAAAATCGAATTCTAAATTAAAAATCCTTTCCATTGACTATTTATTCGCATTTTTCTGACCATGGATCGTTTTACTTTGAATTAAGTAAAATATGCCAATCAGAATGCAAGAAAACCATAGCGTGACAGTAATGTAAATGAAAATGTAAATCGATGTAAATAGTAGGTGAAATGACTAAAATGACCTTGAGTATAAAATGAAATCAATTAAAATGATGGGGTCACCAATGTCATATGTTCATTTCAATCATTACAGTGAGAAAACAAAACCAAATGTGAAATTATGATATTACCCATGCATTATCAATGGACTTATCAAAGCCGTGGGGGCTCCCTGGTCAATCGACGACCTGGTATGTTCTTCTTCGAGCCATGGTGCTCGAGAAACAACTAGGGAGTTGAGAACAAGGTGTTAGCTCGCTATACCCATCGTACAGATGTTCTGAGATCTGAGGCAAGTTCCCAAGGATCTCGCGATCGCAGAGAACCCTGAAACGAAACCAAACATGGCCCAAGTCATCAGAACCTGGCTGGCATAGGGGAGATCAACATCAAAGGCAAAACCCAACAAAATGAACGACAAATCATCTATTGAGGTCATCACTAAACTCACGGAGGTAGTGTGAGTCTAAAGCAAGCCTTGCCACAGGAAGAGGAGCCCCGAGGTGGAGAAACACTAGGCACCGCCGAGCAGGTGAAACCCGGTCTATAGGACCCGACACTTGGGGGCGTCGCGAGGCAAGGTGATTAAATGGAATTGGAGGACAAGCATCGAGGATGCTTACCTAGAAGCCAATTGAACAGAGGTGGTTGGAGGTGCGAGCAGCAGGCTGAGGTTGCCGCAACTGAAGACGGAAGAGGTCAGGGTGTATTGGGCAAGGAGAGGTGAAATTGGAGGGAGTGGAGGAAGGCTCAAAGCTCGAGGGTCGTTTCTCAACCCTTAAACAATCGTGAGGAAGGGTCTACACCCTCTGTGCAAGACCGGCGGAGAGGGGGGAGAAGAAGTGACTTGGGCGTTTCTTAGAGAAGCCATCACAATGGCTGAGCAAGGGATCACATGAACCGATGTGAAGAGATGAAGCGAAAGGAGCTTAAATCGCGTGAAACGGAGCTCTGTGGAGGGAGAACGGCATCAAGGGAGTCCTGCGGTCGAGGCTGCTCATGTACTCATTGACAGCCAGAGCTAGAAGACAACGACTCATTTGTTGGATCGAAAGGCGACAATCGTGAGCCGTCGGATGGGTGGATCACCATGGGCCAAGGGCATGACAACGGAAAATAACGGAAACCATACTGTGACAAATGACATTAATGAAATCAATATAAATACCATGGCTATACTATATTAAAAGCTTATAAAATGGATTTGAAGGGTCAAGTCAACTCCAATTAATTCCAAATTTTAACCATAGGCTGATAATGATGCATATTTCAATGCTATGCAATTATATTCTCATTTTACTCATTATTTGGCCCTTAATAAATCATTGCTCGTTAAGTGTATATTAACATATGAAAAGGTGTGAATTAATATGAAATGACTATATTAATGCAATTAGTGAGTCAAATTCGAGGTGATAGATATATATGAGTATTAAGAGCAAAATATCAACAATAAAATATGTTTTCACACATTTATCTTAAAATTGGAGGAGAGAGAAGGTAAAAGGAGAAATACTCTCATTAAACACTCAAATACACATTATGACTAATATATTTATCCAAAAAGCTCCAAATAAACATTATCCACTTATTATCTCTCATGAAACTCCATTTTGCATTATTAGTCCTTAATTATTACCTTAAGTGGGTTATTTGTGAAAATACCCCTTTATTTTCATAAATGGGGGCAAAATGGAATTTCACCATCATTAAGGTTCAAATTGCACATTGAGTCCAAAAATGCTTCAAAAGGATGGGAAAAATATAAAAAAGGTCCAAGTGGACTAGAAGGCAAAGAAAATCTCAAAACTGGGTAAATTGCAGGGAAGACCCTGGATTTCAATATGTTACACAAATGGTTTCACCTATCACAGGTTGCAAAATTTATATACATTCCAGACCCTTCTACTCCCACATAGATTGGGAACCTAGACCCTAACCCCTCCTATAAATAGAGGGGTACTGGGGGATTCCCAACACATACAATTGAGAATTAGTTTCTCTAATAATTGTTGCCCTCTCTGGTTGTGGTAACCAAGAGATCCCAAGAAAGTCCTACCTGGCTAGGGAGGGATAACAAAGGAAAATAATTGTTGGAGAGAAAGTCAGTGACTAGTACGCCAATAGAAGGGGACAACTCCTTCTTGTCTGTTCTAGTAGAATGAAAGGAGTTGTAGGTGGTCAGTGTGGACTTTTATAGAGGTGTAGATACTTTTCCCACTAGGAGGACAATGTCTGTCTGTAGTCCATGGAGGAGCTGCTACAGACGTTGTTCAAGTCTGTTGTCCACGGAGTAGCTGCTACATACGTTGTTCAAGTCTGTTGTCCACGGAGTAGCTGCTACAGACGAGTCCCAATACAACTAGGAGTGCATGACTATGCAATGAGTTATAGTCATTGGACTTGCTCCAGGACTAGGTATGAACTCATTAAACCACTCTTCCCATTACATAGTAGTTCATGCGATCTTGTTGTTCTAGGAATATGGATGGATAAGATTTTATTTCTACAGCCTACTATATGCCTGTATTTCCCTACAAATCATGTCCATATACCACATCACATAGTATCAACATGCCCAACCATTATCTTGTACATGACACTATAAATTTAACATACAAAACGTTAACAAATAAAAGTAATCATAGTTGGCATAAATATGCATTGATGTTAGAAAACTACATCAACATTCTCCCAACTTATCGCTTTCTTTTTCTTGTCAACATTTAATCCAAGATTTTTGAAATATTTTATAGCACTGTATGTAAATGTAACACATTGAATTACATTAGTAAATATTCATTTAATAATATATGTTAATGGATATAAATATAAAAATTTACTCACATCAATAATGTCTTTCCAATTCATGTCCCCCATTGTCTACTCTGTCACCCTTAGGATTTAGATAATACATAATTGCATTGTGGGGACAATAACCAACAATGCCCAATGATTATTCCTGAGTGAAAATATGAAAAACAAAATAAAACTCAAAATCCATAATGAAATGTAAAATCCACAATGAAATGTAATTCTTAACTCAAAATTATAAGCTAAGCAAATTTACTCAACATTGTATAGAGCTAACATCATGCTCTTTTTTGCTTTAACAAAATATTTATATGTTGTAGGACAATATTCAGTAACAGATGTAGGGTCTGTAAATACATGTATAATCAATAATGGAACTAGAAATGCCACATGGGATAGTGTAAACTTTGTACAAACCCTATGTAAGTGGTTGTAAAACATATATCATGTATGCATTAATATATAAGAAAATAGAAAAATGTATATAAAATGAGGTATTTAGGTATATAAGATCTCACCATATCCAAAGTTCTATCACAGATGTATTCAATCAAGAATAAGTAAACATCGCCAAAATATCTTGCAAAAATATACTAGTATCATGAGGTTGACCTACAATGTCCTCCTTGATATGGACTATCATAGGTGACCCTTCTTCAAAGTTGTCTATCCATACTGTCATACCCCTGTAATGAGGACCTAGTGAGTCGAATAGGTCCTTTTTAAGACAATGGGGCAATTGAGGAGGAGGTGGAGGTGGAGGATGAATTGTAGGGGGTTGCATATGCATTGTGTCCTGGATATATATGCATATCAATTGTCATGTATATACAGATACAAATGCAATGTAAATTTAGAATACATCGGTATAAACAACTCCCACTTTGGGTCACAAAACCATGTTGCCTTCTGCTTCACCTATCATCTCGTGCTCGAGGTGGTCATATGGCAGTGTATAGGGATGAGCAATAGATCGGGATGGCCCGACCCAGCCCGCTACCCGACCCAAAAACCTGGTCCATACCCGACCCAACATTGTTAAATGGGTGGGCTGGGCCTATATTTGTAACCCAATTTGTAATTAGGGCCAGGCTCGGGCCAAGCCAAACCCAGACCTGAGGACCCGAAAACCCAACCCATCTTTCATTTATATTAGTTAGAACCTATATTATGTATAATGTAATATATACATATATTTGTTTTAATGTGTTGACCACTAGATGATAGATCATATTGTTGTGTGGTCATTGGATTCCTTAAATAGGGGGGCTATTGCTGCAACGTTTGCCCTAAACAAGTTTCCCAAGTCGTTTTTAATAGTGTAGGTTTCTGATTCTCTTATGTCCATCGTGAATGATTTTGACTTGCAAGGGATGACAACTGACGACTGAAGAGTGATTATTGGTAACAACCCAATTCTGGTGAACGACGGGGACAAAAATTGGTTGCTTTCTGATCTTCTACTGTGGCAACATCCCTAAGCTGACCACACTTCTACAATCGGCACCTCCACCACCAAAGGAGACCAATTTCGGGCAGTATGTTCTGTGGTTGATGGTTTTACGGCTTTGTGCTTCCATGGTTGCAACTTTTGCATCAACGACACTGACATGCAATGACACTGACGTGCGATGACGCTTTCACATCTGACGTCTTCGGCATAGATACTGACCAACATCTCTAGATTCTGAGCATCAATAGACTGCCAATAGCAAGGCTTCTTACCTTTTCTTGCCACCCAGGTAAGTGATTTCATCCATGTTTGGTTAAACATCTTAATCTTAGATTGATCCCCTCCTAAAAGAGGATGATCTCTACTCACATAGTCACTTCTCAAATCCCATTTTTGTATACCTTTATATAATTTTTGACAATGCAAACATCCTATGCATATATTCTCTTATTTCTGTTTCTTTAATCCTAATCAAATCAACATTGCCTTTCTCGATTTTCCTTTTGATTTTAGTTCAGCTCACATAATTTTTGGTCTTCTTTCATGCTCTCATCCTATTTTTCTTCAAGTATTCTTTTATGTACTTAATTAATAATTGTTTTCTTAGTAGCATATATTGTGGAAAATTGTTACTGGGGTTTTCTTATGGTTAAGAAGCATATGAAGGGGGAAGCTCATTAAAAATAAATAAATCCCAAGATAACAGAGGTTTGTAGTCTAACTTTACTTATGTTCTTTAAGAAATCTAAAAATTGCACTCTTTTAATAGAGGAATCTGCAAAGCTCTTGAATGATATGTATGTATCTTATTTTTTGTCTGATAATTATATGCTTAAATTTATTTACTTACAATATTAATTGCATAGCACCGATTTTCTTCAGTAAATTCATGCAATCACTCTTTAGGATGGTCATCTCTTGAAACTTGGGTTATGAGACACAAAGTCTAAAATAATTTTCTTAATTCAATGATTTCAAAAATAGTCATTAAAGATAAATATAACTATTTATTTCTTTCTTATAGATGATTGATGCAAATACCCAACAGTTGGATAACACTGTTACTAAGCAACAAAAGATGCCCGATGTACCACAAGTAGAACAACCTGTAGAAAATGGTGAATCACTAGGAACTGAAAAGAAGTGCAAAAGATCAAAACAGACATCACATGTATGGAGTCACTTTGAAATTGTGAAATGCAAGGATGGGGTTGAAACATGTCGATGTCACTATTGTAAGAAAACATTGACATGCACTTCTGTTAATGGGACTAGTCATTTGGGTCATCGCCTAGAGAATCGTGCATGTATTATAAGAAGTCTGAAAAATCCCAACTTGTATTATAATTTAACAAGTCCAACAGTGGAAGTAGTCTTGTTGCTTGGAAATTTGATCTAGAGAAAAGTAGGGATCATTTGATCAAATTTTTTGACCTACATGAAAAACCTTTTAAAGTTGCTGAGCATAGTACTTTTCGCAATTTCCAAGGAAATTTGTAGCCTAAATTTGTTGTTGTATCCCAATTCACTATTTGGAGAGATTTCTTGAAGTTGAATGAGAATGAGAAGATAAAGTTGTTGGAGTCCTTTAGAAAGTCTTTAAGGATAATTTCTATCATGACTGACATGTGGACCTCAATTCAAACATTAGGGTACATGTCCATCATGGCACACTACATAGAAAATTGGAAGTTATGTAAAAAAATTATTACATTTTGTGTACTTCCATCTCCTCATACATGGGATAAAATTGTTGATATGATTATTGGTCGCTTGCATGAGTGGAACATTGAAAACTTGTGTGCTATAACTGCAGATAATGCTTCCACTAATGATGTTGTGGTTCAGAATTTAGTAGATCATTTTTCTATAAAGGGAGGGTTGCTTCTAAATAGAAAAATATTTCATTTACGTTGTTGGGCCCACATTCTAAATCTGATTGTGCATGATGGTTTGGAAGAATTGAAAGAGGTGATTAGAAAAGTTTGACCTAGTCAAGTATGTTAAATATTCACCAAGGAGGATGTAAGAATTTCAAGAGGTGGCTATGATAGAACGAATTAGTACCAAATGAGTACTCATTCTAGATGTTAGTACTAGGTAGAATTCAACTTTCTTCATGTTCGAGTATGCTCTACTTTATCAAAAGGTCTTTACTAGACTGAAGGCATGTGATTTTAATTCTTATGATGCTTCGACTATTTCTGAGTGGAAGAAGATTGAAAAATGTTCTAATGTTGTGGTTATGGACAATTGTTTCATTTCTTTTTGTCTCTTTTTTATTTGTGGGGAATACTTTTTATGCTTAGAATATATATATATATATATATATATATATATATATATATAATGTAATATGTGAATATGGATATCATTGACAACAATTTCTTCACATCTTTCTCTCGTACACAACACCAAAGGTATATGCTTTTGGTCTATTTTAATTTTTGAAGATTGGTTTCAGCGGGTAAATCCCCATAGTCTGATTTGTTCAAGTTCACCTTTGAATGCTATATAAACTACATAGATTGGAGGATATGAAGTATGAAATAAGAGTTCAGAATCGGTGTACAAGTTTGCAACCCACTAGTGAGTTCTTGCAAACAAATTTATATTTTTTGTTGATAGACTTTTTAAGATTTAATGTATACTAGGACAACATCTTGGCGTCTGTGTTTGCTCATGCTTAGTGAAAAAAAATTTTGCCTTAAAAATGTGCTTCTGATAAATCAACTATGTTTTAGCTCTAGTTTTTATTCACATCTATCTAATTGACCAACTTTAATTCAGGACGTATATATGTAAAAGTTACCCTTTGTATATTTCTTTTCTTAGAGTCAGTAGCAGCTCTGGCTTCTGGCATTCAACATTTGGACATGATAACTTTGGACAAGAAGATCCCGACAAGTAGAAAAGCATTACTTGTAATGTTGGATCAGGTTATTGCTGAATCTAATCAATTACATTTCTAGTTTTTATCCATGTCCCATCCATTTTAATGCAAATCTAACATAAGGTTTTTATATCTGTACAATTTCTTGAACTAATCATATATACTACTTCTCATGGAAGTGTTTATATTGTTTGTTTATGTTCTACATGAATATGCCAGGTAGAGGTAGAAAATACCATAGATATCTTTGCCTTGCTGGTGAATTTGTATGCCAATTATGTACATCATACCAGTTGTAATTATTTTGTTTGTCTATATTCTATTGTTCATATATATCTAAAAGTTATTCTTGTACATTTCTTTTGTTTTATTTCAGATAAGCTCCAGTTTCTAGAATCTTGGAGTGAGGATGGTGGTCAGAAGCTCCTCGCAAGCGCCAAGGGGAAGAAAGTTACTTGCAACGTTGAACTTCACTTGTGATTGTACAAATATCTTCGAGATAAAATATTTGCTAAGAAATTCAGATCAGATCAGATCACTTTAGTCTGTGGCGTGACTGGAGTTTTCTTTGTTCTAATTGTCAATGTAACAACCATAAAATGAACAACCGTTGTTACATTTTGTCAATGTGTATGGTTGTTTCTATCCAAAATCAAAACTCATTCTAGAATTTGTCAATATAGCAAATATTGAGATGAAAAGCAGTTGTAACATTTCATTTAACTTGTATGATGTGTTTTATCTAAACTCTTAAGAGTCGTATGGTGTATTTTTAATCCACTAGAAAACAACGAATATTTTATTATTCTGCATGCAAATTGCATCAAGACTAAAAGGATGCCAATTGCCAAGTTGTCAACGCTTTGTTTGTATATAACAAGTTGTTTAATATTAAATCCTACATTTGTCAACATTGGGGTGATGGAATGGTCATGACGGAATGGTATGTGCAGCGATGCTAATTATACTGTAGAATAATTTATCTTTTATAGGAGTTCATGGTTTCTTAAAAAATATAGGATGATCCGAGCCCGACCCTGGAACCCAAATATTAATCTTGTCCGGGTATGGGCCTAAATTTTAACAACTTTTTGCAGCCCGAACCCAGCCCGCTGCCTGCAAAAACTTTGGGTTTGGGTTTGGGTTTGGGCTTAGTGAAATCTGGGGTGACCCGACCCGATGCTCATCCCTGGAAGTGCAGTCTGCTTCCAAGTATTATGGACAAGGCTCGACGTCATGCGAACCACATAGGCGGGCAACAGAGCACCATGAATCAAGTCATCTTCAAGACTTGGAATTTTCTTATGAAAATTCCCCTTTCTGAATAGATTTGTGTGTATGCTCTGATGGCCCAAACAAGGCTCTTATACTAATACCAATGCCAACAACCCTAACATACACAGAATTCTCTAGTTACCTAGAACAACTGTAATTCATCCTTAGTGCCATCATGGATGAACTTGCCTTGTTTTCTTTACTCGTGGAGCTCCCTCTAACCATCATCATTAGTGGTTGGTAAGTAAAACATAACAATAATCCATACTAATTGCTTTGAGAGTTTAATTGTACCATTTTTACAGCCGCCTCAGGGACTTGCGGGGTTGGGTATTTCCACAGATTTGGTTTGCCTAACAGCTATCCTTGGATCATGGTGAGCTAGAGGTTCAGGAGTAGTACATGACTCCACAGTCCCAGGAGTAGGTTGCTGAGAAGAAGATGCCTACAATAGCTTTTGGCAATGATTTGCATAGACACATGAACCCATCGTGTGGTTGTGCATATTCTTTGTATGCCTTTCTCTTTGAGTATTAGTTATAACCTGGTTATTCCAAACCATATGTTAAATATGTAATACAATGAATTCAAAATGAGGAGCGAGGCTTAATACCTTGAATTTATCAGTTGGTCTCTTATCAACAAACACCTCCCTCACCTTCAGGTCAAGATAGTTCCATTGCTCACTGGCTGACTTCTTCTTCTTCTCAATGTTTTGTATGTATTCTCTTGTCAAATTTTTGTTTTTATAATTCCTTAGTACCCTTCCACATTGTTGTATCTCCTTTTTACGATGCAATTTTTCATCCAGGTCAAATATGCTCTGCAAAAATTCGTATACTTAATGAAATATTCTTGAAATGGAATTATAAAAGCTTCAAAAATAGAATTATAAATGACAATATCTCACACATATACCCTTCCATATTAATTCTTTCTTATAAGGATCAACTTTATGCTAGGATTCTACATTTACATCATTTTGATACAAGCCAGATCCCCTAGATATGACACAAAAGAAATGTGGTTCTTCCCAGCGTGATATCTTTGATCATCAAACTCAATGACCAACTTCGATCTGCTACCCCTTTTCTTTAGTAACGTGTTCATCATGGTGATGCCACTTATTTTTTCACACTGACAATGTTGCACATCAAGCTCAACAAGATCCTCAGGGCACACTCTTCATGCTAAAATTGACAAAAAGCATACATAATTCTTAAAAATATATAACTTATAAATGTGATAAAATAATACAATAATACAACAAGATAGACATTATAAAATATACATCTATGTAATAAAACAATACAACTTACAATAGTGTGATGCTCACGGTGCACATTGTCAGGGTGCTCATCCTCATGATAATCATCATCACAATCATCAAACTCATGGTCAAACGCCATTTGAAATAATGTCATATCAAAAATAGTCAAACAATGAAATATAAGTGATAAAGAATGTAAACGCCTAAGGCAGACATCCGAAGAATGCTACTGAAAACGACTCCTATTTGGGTGTCGCTTCCCAATGTGGGGAAACACTGGTCAGTGCGGGTCATCAATGTCATTTCCCATGTGATAGGTGAACCTTGAGCAATTGAAAGAAGAGTGGATGGATCCCTTCTTGGATGTGCTCACTTTTTTGTAGACATCACAACTAACGAAGAAGCACTACCATTAATAATGGTGGAACTACCTAATGGAGGGGAATGGGAAGTGAAGGTGAGATACGAGGACCTTCTAGATCGGTGTGATACGTGCAAGGTCTTCAACCAGAACAACGGGTGCTGCCCCGACGCAAGATGCCTCACACCACTATCTTCCCCTCCAATCGTTTCCCCTGAAATGAGGCGACCACTAAATAGGAAGACATGCCCCGCCAAGAGGGCCACCAGTAAGAACATGACCAATCTCCAAGAGCAGACCCAGCTTGAGTGATGAGTCAGGAAACTAAAAGCAGCAGGCCAGGGGGAAAAAACCACCATGACTTCCTGGAAACCAATGTGATTGACGAGGTGGCACCAGCGGCAGTCGATACTGGCACAAGCGAGACCAAAGAGAAACCAGACTCCATGACCCCTCTTGGGGCTGATGACAAGATTCCAGTGGGTGGTACTTTGGTGGTGGATGTTGCTAATCAGTTCGCTATCCTAGAACATATAGTGAATCACACTGTCGTAGCCCTAGACAAACCAAAAGTGCAACAGTAAAGACAAAAGAAAGACACAAATCCAATGGTGTTGGAGGAGGGTCAACCAATACAAAAAAGTTAAATGTTTGTGCGGGCGTGGAATATGAGAGGTGCCTCTCTGTCTAAGATATAAATAAGGTTGAGGAGTATTCTCTCCATCATCCAAACTGAGATTTTGTGATGTTTCAAAATAAGGATCAAGAGAAAGAATGTCGATCGGGTAAGATCCATCTTCCCCGGTCAATGGGGGTCCCTGTTCAACCTGGATAAGGTGGATGGTAGTCGCATTGTAATGGGCTAGAATCCACACTACTGGTAGATCGAGATGATCAGCTCCACCGATCAAATCATCATGGTTAGCGTGATCAATCATGGCGGCTTCTCGTACATCCTCTCAGCGGTGTACGGTGAGAATCTAGAAGGTGACAGAGATAGCTTATGGCCTATTCTTGAGGCCACTACACAAGATGATGTCCCCTGGCTTGTACTGGGGGACTTCAACAACACAAGGAGCACCTCCGAGAAGCACAGTGGAAGAAGAGTGCCTGACAGGATTATCAACAAATTCAATAGCTCCTTGGACAAAGTCAGTCTCAATCAACTCAACACGGTGGGAGGCATAACAACCTGGTCAAATAAGAAAGGCCCAAAGGGCCGTGTTGCAAGATGCCTCGATAGAGGCTTTGTCAACAATGATTGGATGGAGGTTTGGCCCAATGTGGCCATCAAACTGGGAGCCCACTACTTCAATGACCATGCCTGGATGAAGGTTCTGATCAACCCAACTTCACACACCCCCGCTCTTTTAGATTCCTAAACTTGTGGCACAATTGGAACAAATTCAAAGATTTGGTGGAGGAATGTTGGCAGGTGCAAATCAAAGGCAACCCCCTTTTCTGTATCTTAAAAAAACTACAGATACAAAGAAAATATTGAAGATTTGGTCAAAAGAAAAGGTCAATCTACCCAACCTTCTACTCAAGGCCAAGAAGGATTATGAAGAAGTGGCTCTGAACCTGAGGCTTCACCCCCTTGTCAAAGAAGCCATAGAGGCTGAGAAGAGAAGTGAAGAAAGATTGAAGAAGTTGGAAAAAGTGGAAGAACTATTCCTATGGTAGAGAAGCAAGATGTTTTGGATTACAGATGGGGATCGTAGCTCCAAAATATACCACACCACCATAAAGAAAAGGGAAATGAAGGATACAATCTATGAACTCATTGATGACAAATGTTGGACAGCCATGACGAGATTGTAGACAGGGCCATTCAATTCTTCACCAACTTATACAACAATGAGCAAAACAACCCGAACAACATTGAGTGCTTACCAGAGAGCAGAATGATAGATGCAATGAATGCTTATCTGAACAGAGAAGCCATTGAAGAGGAGATAAAGCAAGCTATTTTCTCCATTCAACCCTCCAATTCCCCAGGGCCCGACAGTTTCAATGGCCTCTTCTTCTAGAGAATGTGGCCTATTATCAAAGAAGATGTATGCTAAGTTGTTCAATGGGTTTTGAAGGGTGGCTCTATGGTGAGATCCTTTAACGACTTGTTTATTAAACTTATACCAAAGAACAACAATGCCAATGAGATTAGAGATTTTCAGTCAATTTCTTGTTGCTCGGTCCTTTACAAGACCATTGCTAAGCTGATTGCAAGAAGATTGAAGGCCATTTTACCACACATCATATCCCCCAACCAAAATGTGTTTTTGGAGGGAAGACATATGTCGGACTATGTCCTACTCAGCACATAATTTCTCAAAGACTTTAAAGTGAAATCCTCTATGAGTAAGGAACGTATGAAAGTCGACATCATCAAAGCTTTTGACCACATCAATTAGGATTACTTGTGGAAGGTTATGAATGCATTGGGCTTTGATCCATGATGGACTAAGGTCATCAAACAATGTGTAATGACCTGCTCCTTCTCTATTCTCATTGAGAGACTCCCTTCAAGCCTCTTTAGATCCTCTAATGGTCTGTGGCAGGGTGACCCCCTATCACCCCTACTGTTCACAATCATCATGGATGGACTAACCACCATCCTCAACAAAGAGGAAGCAGGGAACCACATCAATAATTATAAAGTTAAAGGTGTCAAAGTTCTATCTCATATCATCTTGAGGATGATGTGTTGTTGTTCTCCGCGGGAAATACGAGAAGGCTGAAGGAGTTCAAAAAGGTCCTGTGCTCCTATGGACAACAATTCAGACTCTACATTTGTGCCATTAAATCACATGTGTTCTTGTCTAACTTCTACGATAGTAGGAGGGGTAGGCTTAAAATGGCAGTGGGAATTGAGATTGGAATCCTCCCAACTAAATACCTGGGGTTCACCCTCATTGCCAGGAGAAGTACCTTGAAAGATCTCAACCTCTGTCTGGATCATCTCAGATCTAGAGTTGATACTTGGAGTGGTTTGAGAATCTCTATGGTTGGACATCTAGTCTTGGTCAGATCGATGTTGTAGGCCATGATAAGGTTCTGGATAGGGATGGGGGACATCCCTTCCCCCTCACTGTAGGCTATGAGATCAATCACAACAAATTTCATTTGGGTTGGGCAAAGCCATGGTGTATCATGGCACTAAATCGTGAAACCTTTCTCTAAAGGCAGACTGTAGGTCATTGATGTTGAAGAACTGATGCTTAACAACACAAAGAAAAGAGTACAAAGATTCATCAAAAATCCTAACAACACTTGGGTTACCTAGATGAAAGCCAGATACAACAATGGTTTCAACTATGATAAATCGACAAGGGCATCCCACATATGGAGGAGGATGTGCAGATATGTAGAAGACAACCAACATTTGTACAGTGTTGATGCACATGGTACTTGGTTGATCCTTATCCACACACCATTAATCAACACTATTACAAATGCCATCCCTATGACTTGCTGGCCTCTCATGCATTGGGGGACTACCCATCCTCCCAAATGGAGCATCCACATCTATAGAGTCATCTTTGATTGACTCCCTACATTGGAGAGAATGTCAAGATGGGGGTATACACTGAATGACAAATGCCTAATTTGCAAACTAGTTGTTGAAACTAGCAAGCACCTATTCTTCGATTGTAGGTGGATGAAGTAGATGTGGAAGATCATCTGCCTTAGAAATGGGTGGGGGCCTGATGTGCCTAATGATATGGTTGAAACTCTCCTATGGACTAGCTCTATCTTCCCACATAACAAACCCATGAGCTATTATGCCTCCCTCTGTATCATGGGAGCCATATATTTGATTCGGGTTGAGAGAAACAAGAGGATACATGACCACAAGTAGAGAAACCTCGACACCTTGTAGACTCCTTAAATAAAGATTTGTGCTGGCACATTAAGATTAGGTCTGAGATTTTGCACAAACTCAATGCCAATACATGTTTATACTGGGGATTTTGTAGTTAGACCCCCATGTATAGTCTTACTTCCTGGGCCCTCTTTAGGGTACTCCACTCTGTATGTATAGTTCATCTATTCACCCCTTTTGGATTAATATATTTACCTTACTCCAAAAAAAGATAAAGAATGTAAAATACTTATCCAACATTCAAGAAAAATACAAGCACGCCTCTAATATATGGATCTCGTATCAGTTAACACTCCCTCAGTGTGATCTCCACACATATATAAGTCAGTATCAACTTCAATATTTTTTGTTGGAAAGACAACTGAGAATGGACTGGAGTCATCATACTTATCATAGTACTCTTCTTCATCTATAGGATATGTAATGAACTGCCTTTTACCATGAAGAATAAGTGACCATTTTTTATTTGCATGATCATTGATATAAAATACTTGCTTCACCTATGATGCCATTATGAATGGTTCACCCTTCTCGCCAATCTTTTCAAAATTCACTAATGTGAAACCTAATTCATCCATTTCAGCTCCTTTAGTGTTATCAACTCAATTACACCTAAAGATAGGAACTCTAAAATATATGTAGTCAAGCTCCCATATGTCATCAATGACACTGTAATATGACATTTTAGATTCACATAGACTCTTATCCTTCACACTAGAAAAATGCAATGAAGATGCTTGAAGGGTTACCCCACTATTTTGGATGACACTCTTATTATATTGATGCTTTGTGCAATATGAAAATTTGTTTATGTCAAACCCTTCATAAGATGTAACATTCATTTTTGGTTTAAAGGCGAGACATTTGATATTTTTAGCTCACAATAGGAGAAACCCTAGGTTGTGTAGGGCGATCGTGTGTGCGACCATCGATTACTGGCAGCTGCACCGACGCTCACCTCTAGTTAGGCATCCCACCTGCCGGAGTCCACCGAAAATGTTTCTCATAGCTATCATGATGCTACCTTTGGCCCGAGGTAGCATGTAACAAGGACTCATTATGTTGAGCATGCATCAATGCTCCGTTGAAGACAACCAAGGCCATCGAGCACAAGACGCCATCACGGCACACATAAGCGTGTTTGCCACTGAGACGATTGGGCCAGATGTGGTCATCGTTGACGTCCATCGAAATTTTGAGCACCCCTCTCATCCGCTAGCCGATGCATCTGACCACTGTGACATGAGAATGGATCCTCTAATCGATGACATGTGACAAGGTCACAAGCCTATGAGGAACAATCAAGATCACATCACAAGGAAGACTCCCCTATATGGAATCCCACATGACGCATGCTTTGTATGCACGAAGCGGGGACATTGGCAATCCCAATGTTCGGCTCCCAAGGTCTGATATCTGTGTCACACACCTGGGCACATCTCTAGACATTGCCCCATAGGACCCAAACATACGCCACCACCTGATTTGAACACCATGATGATTTTCCCAAACCTTCCGATTGGAAACCCGGCGAGGGGTGCTCCTCAGCACATACCTAAAAGGATGTTGTCGAGCTTGCCTCTGATGTCTATGATAGGGACAAGAAGCTTGAATCCCTCCAGTGTGCCATCAGGATCACATGTCCTAGGGGAATCTCCTGGGAAGATCTTAGCCTATTTCTCAGGACTTACTGGGGAAACGCGGTTGACATCTACAGGTTCTCGCTCAGGAAAGTAGTCACTTTCTTTGCGACTGAGGAAGAAGCTAAGACGGAGATCAATAGAGGTAGAATTACCTATCAGGAGAAGCAAATTTACACATCCTCCATGAGTGATGCTGGCACGGGATCTCGAAAGGAAGCATTTTAGTTTTGGATAACTAATATGCCAATAGCTTACAGAGATAGAGGATCCTTTGAAAGCATTGCTAATTCATTCAGCAAGATGATCTTCATTTCCAGTTGGCAGCGTGCACATGATGATCTCTCCGGAATTCTTGTGCTGATTGAAGCTTTCTCAGAGGACGTACCACAATACATATATCTCACTCATGAGGATCGAAGGTCGGATGTCAAGTTGCACATAGTTGTCAGAGCCCCATTTTAAGAGAACGCATTTACCCTCACAGAGATCGGCTGAGAACTTTACATACCACCAAAGGTGATGGACGTCAGGTTGCCCGAATAGTTTGCAATGGTGGAGCAAGGGACACCTTCTTCATGAATGTCAGAACCTATTACACAAGCCACAGTTCAGGTGTGCAGCATGGTGCATCTCGTAAATGATGACAGAGCAATAGAAGAGGAGCACATAGAAGATGTGAGATTGCCCTCCAATAGGATGGTGCTTAATGAGGAGGGCGTCAGATCGATTCTTCCACATCGCCAACTAGATGATTTCATCTCCTTTGCAAATATAAGCCTTGAACCGTCAGGACGCTAATGAAGAAGCACTAACAGGTCAAATCAGAACCAAGGTAGGAGTAGCTCCAGGACACGGTTTACGCGTCGTCTTCCTTCAGTTCATCATAGCAATAGAGGATTTTCTAAAGGAGACTATGGGCTTTGGGATGAAGACTACGATAATCACAGTGAGGTTTCTCTATCGCGGAAGCGGAGCCGTTAGCGGCTGTCAAGCGTTCCCGATGTCGTGCGACTATCAGTTTTTTATGAACCTACAAAAGCACATGTTTTGGAACATCTGAGGAGCTTCAAACAATATAACCAAAAGAGTCTTGGCCAGGGTATTCAACCTGCACAGACTGGTCATTGTTTGGATTTTTGAACATTTCCTTCACTCCATCCATGAGGATGAACTGCTTAACATTGTCCAACTTGATTGGGCCTACGATAATAGCTTTGACGATGGCAAGGTGTGGTTATATTGTGACGAGCCTAGTTGTTTTGTTTTCAGGCAGACGAGACAACATATCACCATCTGATGCACTGTGGCTACCGGTGAGATCTTCTATATTACGGTAGTTTACGCGAGTTACGATATCACAGAACGCAAAAGCTTATGGGAGTCTCTTTTATCCTTGTCCCATGATGTGGGTGAGCACATATGGCAGATATCTGGTGACTTCAACACTGTTAGGAATGCTGAGGAGAAGCGTAGAGGCATGACACCTGAGTTTCAAGCCATGTTAGACTTTAATAACCTCATTGTTGACATCCACCTTTGTGAGGTTGGCTTCGATTGGAGCAGGTTCACGTGGGTGAACAAACAAATGCACACTCCTAAATATGGGAATGCCTCGATAGAGTCCTCATCAATGGAAAATGGATTCAAGATCAACCCAGCACGAGGATCACACACCTTACCAAGTATAGGGTGTCTGACCATTTCCCCCTGTTGGTCCGTGTTGGTGATACGATGATCAACATGACCCATCCATCTTTCTCCTTCCTAGAAACATGGCTGGAACACCTGGGCTGCTTAAATGTTATCAGAAACACATGGGGCTTACCATGTTCTGGTCAACCATCGTATGTGCTCTTCGCCATGTTAAAGCAGGTCAGATAAGCCCTAAAGACTTGGAGCAGAGCCACATTTGGGTGTATTTCATAGCACAAGAAAGACCTAGAGGACATCATTTATGTTACTTAGTTTGAATTCGATGAGAATCCGTCACCGCAGAATGAAGCATTGCTTCTCCAAGCAGAGCATGAACTGCAAGAGCTTCTCGATCAGGAGGAGGCCTTATGGAAAGAGAAATTCAGGGTTTCTTAGCTAAACGATGGTGATAGAAACACAACATTCTATCACGATGTGGTGAAGGTTAAGAGAAGAAGAAGAATACCTCTGATGATTGTGCTCCCAGATAACACAGTGACCGAAGAACCCCTCGAGATGGAGCGAGCTGTTGCTGATTACTTTGAACACCTATTCTCACCTCCGGGCAGCATTGATGACGACCATTTGCTTGAGTTCCTAAATGAGATCTCCACAATGTTAGATTCAAAGGATAACATTGTGACACTCCGATCGAACAAAATGTTATTAACTATGCGGAAGTGATTAATTAGCAACGGAATTACTGAAATCACTAAAAATTAAAACATTTTGTAAAGAGATCCTCAAACGGTAAAACTCTTTTCATAAAGAAACAAGGTAAGTTATTTACAACTGATTCATCAGTACATCTCTGTATTATCTCATCTTGAGAGTCATAACACTAACTACTTTGTTAAACTGTACATGAGCAGTATACAAAATCTCGAGGCGTTAAGCCAAAATCTCAGATCTATATTAAACCATCTACTGACTCATAGGACCTGAGAGTATAGAGACAACACATAGGACTTTCTATACACACGACCTAATAGACAGTGACTCCACCTGTGGATCACTGCTGTCCTTGATGTTGCTCCTATTGTTGTTGTTGCTCACCCACTGATGGGTTTCTCCTTCCTCGGTGTCTACCTAAAAAGTTGAATCCCATGGGGGTGAGACAATTGAAAATTGTCTCAGCAAGAGTTATAACTCTTCGCCAGAAGCATCGTTATTGCAAATAATAGAATAGTACTGAGCAGTAGGATTACAAATATTCAACAGCAGGTAAAACATTGAATAACTAAATAAAGCAGTATTCTTTATGCAATCATTTCAATTATAACTTGATTGAATAGAAAGTCATTCATTTGATAAGGAATATGAAGAACATGTATATTATTTGTCCAACTATGACTTAATAAACAATGTATCATCAATCATTGTTTCTCGTAGTTTAACCTAAGAAAATATACTACACGGCTGATTACATTTTACAAACATATTTATGCCCTGAGGAGATGAGGTATACTGCTCATACTCCTACCGACCACTAAGAAGTCGAAATCGGTACCATAAATAGGTCATTAGAAGAGCCGGATTTCTATGACCTTATCTTCCTCAGTCACTGTGAGGAGAAACATGCAGGACATCTTGTGTCTCTGCTATAATAGCTTTCCAGGGTATTCTGGAAACTTTGCTATTAGAGTTACAGTGGCATGTTGTACTCTCTTCACAATCGAGGGATTTCCTGTATCTCACATCGATTCGACATTAACAATATCATCGGGAGATTAGTGATACATCATCCCGACATATACATATAATGAAGGATCGAGAGATTAAATGTTTATCTCACATCAATTCCTTCACTAGGACGTAAGGATATTTGCTTCCATAACCCCCACATACTCAAAAGTATGCTCTCCAAGAGTTCCCTTAGGAAAACCTATTTCACCATCATCTAACTTCTGACAATGATAGATCTACAGTTAGGGCTCTACATGATATCATTTTACTTGATTAATTAAGTGTATTATAGCATTCTTTTAGCATCAGGCATGTTTTCAAACATAAACCATTAAAACCATTTCTATAAAGAAAGAGTACTATTTGAATCAAGTTCATTTCACATCTTTTTAACATTAGGATATCAATCCCTAACCATCTCATCATTATGATTCAAGAACATGGGTGTTCAACCCTTAGATCATCAAATCACTTGTTACCACTTTAATAGGTAACTCAATGCCATTAAGTCATATAACAGTATAAACATAATAGTAGCATTGTAGGTATTTCATATGACTCATACAACCTGCCAATCTCATTTGTTACCTTTCAATAGGCAATCATTGCATATTATCGCACACAAGGCTCATTAAATAATTTTTAATGAACAAATCATCATAGTTCTTACCTGGCTATATTCAATATTTCATAAAACCTACAGATTAGTACAGATGACAATAGGTACATCAATTTTACATCAACATTTTACAAAATAAGGATAACTCCACTATTCAAGTTTGCACTACTATACCCTTATTAGGGTTGGGGTTTCTCTTTTCAATTCAAGTAGGATTAATTATTCCCTTAACTTAGTTAAGAAATAGTGATTCCTCATTTCATTATCCAATCATAGAGCTTCATGGTATAAAGCATAACCCAAGATTAGAGTTTACTATTCACATTACATCGCATCACCCTAGATTAGGGTTTACTATTCACATTTCATCACATCACCCTAGATTAGGGTTTACTATTCACATTATGAATTATGATCATACCTTCATCATGTATTAGGGATACTTCCATTACTACCCTCAAATCAGGGTTAGGATTCATTAACCTTCATAATTAGGGTTTCATGATCTCACTAAAATGGATCATACCCTAATTAGCCATTCATTCATATAAGAAGTCTTTTCTCTCTCATACCTTATATAATTTGATGCTTTCATCACCCTTGATTAGGCTAAGTCAACTCAACATTGACATCATGAGCTATGTCATTACTATTGTGATCATTAAAGCTTACTCATTCAAAGAGTACTAATCACTCTATCCCATCAAGTATACCTTTATTATAATCACCATTGATTATAACAAGCACTAATCAATTAATCACTTGGTCCTTTAATCACTTTAAGTACCCATGGGGTTTAGGTTAAACATCCACCAAATAATCTTGGGCCTTAAGCCATCAAACGATCTTAACTAACTTTGACCTCAAACGGTCTTGCACACTAAACCTCCAAACGGTCTAGGATCGTTTGGACCTTCATGCGGTCTTGGTCTGCCCTTGAGACCGTTTGGTAAAGTAGACCTCCAAGACCGTTTGCTAAAGTTAGGGGTGAAGACTGCTTGGTCAAGTTTGACTTTTGAAAACACATGGACACAATCAATTTTGAAACCGCATGAACTCCACTTTTGAAACCGCATGAACCCTAAACGGTTTGGGATCTTTTTGTCCCAAAAAGTCTTGAGACCGTTTGGACTCAAACGGTCTTGAGACCATTTGGTCCAAACCACCTCAAAACTGCATGGACCAAGTATGGTCCCAACACCTCAAATTGAATTAGGGTTTCCAATGTTGAACCCCTCAACGATTAGTTGCATGTATCTAATCTTCAATTGGACCTATTACATCATTCAATTGAGTGAATTAGGTCAACCTTCAACTGATTTGACCCTTAATTGAACCTCAATTGATCATCAATTAGGGCTTGATTCAATTGAATTAGGGTTTGGAATTGATGACCCTTCAACACGATTCAATGTGAGTCTAATTGATTTGAAACTATTGAACCATCATCCAATTTGGTCAAGACCTGACCCCAAACGGTCTTGGGATCGTTTGGATGACCTCCAAACGGTATTGAGACCATTTTCTCAAGTCAAGATCAAAAACTAACTCAACCAATTAAGGTTTGGCTCATTTGATTGATCACTAGGTTAACAATTGATTGCACTTAAACTTGTTACCTTTAAACTTTCAACCACTTAACCATAGTCAACCCTAGACCTCCAAATGGTCTTGGGTGATCCCCAAATGGTCTTGGGATCATTTTTATATCCTACAAATTGTCTTGAGACCGTTTTCCCATTATTTCATCAATAACCAATTCGTTCACTTAGGGTTTGAATCCTAGGACTGGTCACCAAATCAGCAATCAATTATACATCAACTTAGAACCTTTGGGTCTTCAATTGGTCAACCATACTTGATACTAGGTCACCAAATGGTTTTGAGTGATCACCAAATGGTCTTGAGACCGTTTGGGTGATCCCTAAACGGTTTTGAAACCGTTTGGGTCACTCAACCCAAACTTCAACATTATTCAATTATCAAAATCAGCAATTAACCCGATTAGGGTTTAGAGGGTTGATGGACCTTTGATTGGTGAACCAATTGAAATTAGTTGATTATTATTTATAAATTTTTGATCTAAATGTTTTTCAACAGACCTTCAAATGGTCAACGCCTCCAAACGGTCTTGGACCATTTGCTTCTATGCAGTTTGGTTGAAACTGTTTGCTCCAAATTATTTGGTAAAATGTTTGAGCAAGATATGGAGACTGTTTTCTAAAGTAAATTTCTTGGATAAACATCAGAATTAATGCCACCTTCATCTACCTTTGTTCAACCAATAATAGGGGTTCTTCACGGAATTGATAGCAAGAACACAAGACTTGTAAAAGAAGAAGAATTAACCAACGATTTTAGGAGAGAAAGATGCATTAACAAAGCTTAAGGTTTAGAGTTATAAAATCCGCCTCTAGGACTGATCCAGAGCTCCAAGATCCGTAGCTTTAATGGTGGTTTGAGCTCCAGCAGTTGTCCAAGGTCCGTTCTTCAAGTTTTGGAAGAACAAGATGGCTAGAAAGGAAAATTGTGTGAAGAAAACCAATTACTAACCATTGATTTAGGTTTTCCACCATGAATTTGAGGTAGGAGATGATCCAAACTTACCAAGCTAGTGTGGTCATCCTTCCTCTGGTCCAGAGCTCTCCCTTGGTCGTCCAAAGTAGGTTTTAGAAGAAAAGAAGCTAAGGAAACGATCATTTGGTATTTGGAAAAGGATATATATATATATATGGGTTTTTAGAGAAAATGGAAAGAAGAGAGTTATTTCCTTTTATCTCCCAAACATATCCACCAAGGCTTGCTCCATTCTTTGGATACGTGGACACCTTATATAACTATGCAAAATTCTTCCATTATCTAAGGTTTAAAGGAAAAGGAACTAAACATCTTAAAGAGAGGTATATTGATATCCACCCTTATTGGATATTTCTTAATATATAATTAGTGTGAGTAACTTTCACTTCTACCATGATCTTTTTGGTGCCCAAGCATGGAACAATATCATCCAAACTATTGCAAACATATCCTCCAACTTTTGATTGAAGGGATCCATAATTACTTTATTTCTTTTTACATTAAGTTGTATAAAAGGGCCATTTGTGCTTAAATTTTGCTTATTTCAACATCAAAATTCTCTCTCTTCTATGATAATTCAAATGAGGCGCCCTTCTCATTTTATTTGCTATAATTGATGACAAGAAACATGAGAGACCCTCTAGAGGTGATATTTTGCATATTGAACCTTCGGTTTTGGGTAAATTGCACATTACACCAAAACTGGGTTTTAAAGCACAAGGATTACTTTACAAGCTATATCTTGGTGCTCAAGCTTGTGTAATTCATACCACTACATCATATACATTCTTATGATGTCTCAACATCAGAGGAACATCTTAACATGTGCAATTTGCAAGTTAACCCCTCTATTTGGGTAATTTGCACTTTAGTCCATTATTAACAAAACAATGTTTCAACATTATTCGGAAAGGACTGAAATTAAAATATTAGTTCCTCAAATGCCTTAATTACTTTTCAAGAAATAAACAAAAACATCTAATCAACTTAATTAGGCAAAACACCTAGGGTTAGTATATAACCCAGGTCAGGGTTGTTACTAACATCATGTTGTCCTCTATTCCTTCTAAGCAAGAGGTTGTCTTGATCATGAAGGAGATGAACTCATCTTCAGTGTCGGGACCTGATGATTTTACTATCAAGTTCTTTCTTGTAACCTGGGATATAGTAAAAGAAGACATCATGGAGGTTGTTAAGGCTTTCTTCAAGAATGAGCCATCCCACAGGAGTTTGATGAGCTGCTGGATTATCTTGTTTCCCAAAGTTGATCAACTAATCAAACCCATATCCATTGAGAATGTGACTCTAAGGATTTTTGCCAGTGTCATCAGCAGAAGGTTGAGATCCTTGATATCCAAAGTTGTCTCTGACGCACAAGGTGCCTATGTCTTTGGTAGGGATATTGTGCATCACATCAGGCTCACCAAAGAGCTAGTGCATGACCTCAAGAGAGGGGACCAATTTCACAATGTGGTTCTCAAATATGAAATGCAAAAAGCCTACGATCAGGTTGACTGGGAGGTGCTGTAGAAGATTTTGGATAAATTTGGGTTCTTTCCAGAAACTGTTGACCTTTGCCTCAAATCCTTCATTGGGAAATGGGCGAGTGTCACTTTACGAGATCAATCAGTAGGTTTTTTTCAAATGCACAAGGGGATCAAACAAGGAAATCCTCTTTCTCCTTTCCTTTTCATCATTTTTGAAGAAATTCTGGCCAAGAGGATGCACTGTGCGGTCAATACAGGAGATATAAGTAGGTTTCACACTAGAGGGCATGGAGCAGCTCTGCCAATTTTGCTATATGCAGATGATATCATTGTATTCTTCAACACTGACCCCACTTCCATTGGTTATGTTAAGACTGTCATCCGTGATTATGAGATTGCAACTGGACAATCTGTGAACAGATTAAAATCTTTTTGCCTTACTACAGGTGTTTCCCAAGTTGTAATGGAGGACACTACTATTTCCCTTGATGTTTGAGCTGTGGAAGGAGGCATCACTTACTTAGGCATTCCTATCATGTATGGCAGAGCCAGATTGATGACTTTTGAATACCTAGTCGAGAAGATAAATCAAAAAATTGTCAGATGGAAAGTGAGGCTTCTTTCATTTGTTAGGCGCAGGCTTCTAATCAAGCATGTCCTATCATCGATCTTCCTATATACAGCTGCAGCAGCAGGCATTCCAGTTGGTATATGTGATCGTATTGAGGCGTTGATGTCATGGTTTCTTTGGGCTGACCGTACAAGAAATCGTTGCAAGGCTTGGGTCTCATGGAAAGACATAGCCTCCCCCACCTCCCTTGGAGGCCTCGACATAGATTCCATTATATGCACAGAAAGATCTTATGAGTACAAAGCCTGTTGGGAAATCATAGATGGAACCTCCATGTGGGCAATCTTCTGTAGAGATAAATATGCCAGCACATATTGTCATACATCTGGTTGTTACCCACCCTATCTGAAACTCGGGGCCACAACATCACAATTTTGGAAACTAGTATGGCGCACATTCCCTTTATTCTTACCGCGCTGCAGATGGTTAATAGGTATCAGAGACATATCATTTTGGAACTCCAAATGGTGTAGTCACTACTTGTGGATTTCACTATCACAACGATTGATAGAAATCATGACTTCAAGGTCAGGGATTTTTGGATCGAAGACTTTGGTTGGGATTGGGATGTGTTGTTGCACATTCTCCATCAAGACGAAATTCAATGCATTGCTGAATCTCACACTGCCATCACTAGCAATGCAGACAAATTGGTGTGGGGTCTGACACAGGATGGTTCCTTTTCAATTAAGTCCGTTAAGAAAGTGATCCTATATCCTCACATAGTGAGTGACATACCTTGGTTGGAAAAGCTATGGAAGATGGGGAGTCCTAGAGCTAGCACCATTCTGTGGAAGATCACACATCGTGCTCTTCCTACCGATGATAACATCCGCAGATGTCAGATTCCAGTCATCTCTCGATGTTCATGCTGTGACTCACCATCGTGTGAAACCATGCAACACCTCTTTCTTGATAGTCAGCTTCCAGATATCGTGCCATCACCAGCTACGCAACGCTCGAGTCATTTGAGTAGATTATGATCATATGCGTCAACTCACAGGTTTTGACATCACCAAGAAGATGGATCACAGGTGAGCTATGTGCCCATATAGTGTGGACTATATGGCGTAACTGATGCGCTGCCAAAATGGAAGGCAGGGTGTTATCATGACCCTTGCAATGTAATTTCATTTCCTATTATATGAACTGGTTGATCTCAAAGAAATCTTTCATTAAGATAGAGGACTCGATCTTTCACAAAGAGCTCAAGCTTCATAACATCCGAGATCTACAGACCAATCTCAAGTGCATTCAAGTCACGAGATGGCAACCCCCAGATGTAGACAATCTTAAACTCAATCTGACTATTGGCCGCACAACTGATGGGATGGGAGTTGTTAGAAGATGGTCAGCCAGTGTCATTCGCAACTCCCACTCTCATGTTAGACTAGCTTTCCAGGTCTGGCTCCGAGAAGAAGATTACACCATTGCCTACATTCTTGCTTGTGCCATTGCCATCAAAATTGCCAATGACAAAAACCTTAATGTCAACATCATTGAGATTGATGATCCTTATGTCTTTGACATCATGTGGGGAACCTCTAAGGAGCCATGGAGTGCAACTTCATATACGAGGGAGATCCAAGCGGTCCTCAATGATTATGCCATTATAGGTTTTCTCATACCAAAGCCAGCTAATGCAGTCGCAAGAGCGTTAGGATTATGGGGAACAACCCTCGAAGACACTTACATCTACACTGAACATACGCTACTACCCATGAATGTGCGAGGTCTCATCATCATGGATAGGCAAAGTGTTATGTACATCTTCTTCAGGTGGACACTTGTCGGATGACGCGGCATGTTGATTAGCTTGTGAAGACGTGGAGTCATGTGCAGCTTTGAGTTCTTTTTTGGTTTTTGTATAGGGTCATATATGGGCCTGATGGGGGATTTATCCACGACATTATAAGCATGAATTATACCCTTTTATGATGATTTTCCCACAAAGAGGAGATTGGGATGAATATAAGATCTCCTGGATTATTAAAAAAATAGTTTTGAACATCATCTTTAAAAACACTAATGTACTATTTAAAAGGATACATCCAATGCAAAAACAATTGGTCCCAACATTTTCACTTCCCTAGTCAGATGGACAATAAGATTTACCATGATATCAAAAGAATGAATGAGGAAAATACATCTCAAATAACAACCACTTCTCTTTGCAACTTATCAAGATTCATAGGATCAATAACTTTGCTACATAGAGTGTTGAAAAAGAAACAAAGTCTGGTAATTACAAACCTTACATGCTTCAGCAATATAGATCGAATTGTTGTGGGTAATATTTGTTGCATTAGAGTGTGACAATCATGAGATTTAAGACCTAACTGCCAAAGAATTCCAGTAAGGAATATCCCAGAATATTGACCTCTTCTTGTATAAAGATTTTTCACTTTGTGTGAAAATGATACATTGTGATCTCTTAACAAATACATTGACCAGGTTTTTTACTCTTTCATAAACAACCTCCCTTGATATAGTTTTAGGGGCACTCCATTCCTCATTCGATCCACTGAATGCTTTGTGCAACCTTCAGTAAGGATGAACTTTTAGAAGAAACCTTTGATGACCAAGATATACAGTCTTGTCGCCATGGTTAAATCTTATTGAATTAGTATTCTCTTCACATAGAGGGCATTCTTTGGATCCTTTTACACTATATCTAGACAAATTCTCACATGCTGGAAAGTCACTAATAATGCAAAGCAACATAGAATGCAAATGAAATGTCTATCTATGTTAAGCATCATATGTCATGACACCTTTTCTTCAAAAAAATTTAAGTCATCAATCAAAGGTTTAAGATAAATATCAATTATAATTGTCAGGTTGTTTAAGGCCCGATATCAACAAGAATGGGGTTGTTGGGAAAAAGCAGAAGAAAAGGATTTCACGGGTAGAAAGGTGAAGGGAAGTTATGAAAAGTCTAACGACATCATGGCGTACTTATTGTTCACACACAACCAGGGAGGAAGATTGTATATAACAATCATAATAGGCCAAGTGCTATGTTGGCTTCTCAATGTGTCGTATGAATTCATCCTATATGTACAAAGCCTAAGTCTTAGATGTATGACTTCAAGTGATGATGAAACATCTTGAAAACTGACTACATATTATACACTTACATCATAAGTGAGACTGAGTGTTTAAGAACAATCCCAAACTGGGGACTATCCAAGATTTACTTCTAATGAATAAATTTTGAATGGATTTCCAGGCCAACACCATGAATTAAAAATTAGGATTTATAGACTAGGGTCGGTTTTTATGCCACACATCTATTGGTCATTTATCAAAATTTACATACCAAAAAATAAACAAATAATTACACATATATTTTAGAAATTATATATTTACATACCAAATATGCATAATGTTACCAAATATACATGCTTAATGTTACCAAATATACATAATGTGTGATGTTCATGAGATGTCATAATAAATGATAAGATGAACATAATTTGACATAATAAGAGATGACTAGTATAAGGATGAGAAATGATTATCTAAGATGATAATAATTTGACCTAGTATTTCCAAAACAAATAAAAAATTAACATAACTATGACATTATCACATGTAAGCATGACATTATTTTACTTAAATGTGTCATAATCATAGGTAGGCATAATCACATAATTATGTCAAATCACGTTATAATTAGAGGTAGGCATCACATGTAGGAGATGATAATAATTTGACCCGAGGATTTTCAAAATTGACCTTAATATCAGCAGTAGAGGAACTCTGACAGTAGCTCCCACAATAGCTCTGACAGTACAATTCAAGAGCTCTAGTAGTAGCTCCGGTAGTAGCGTCGGGAGCAGTAGCGGTAGAAGAGGCTGGAGCAGGCAGCAGTGGAGGTTGGAAGCACAAGCAACAATAGCATTGTTGGCGGTGGTGGTAGAGGCTGGAGCATGTGGCGGCTGCAGCTTGAGCAGCTAGTTGCGGCGGCAAGTAGAGTAGGAGCAGGAGCAGGTGGCAACATCAACGGAGGTTGTAATCTCTAGAGCTATAGGGCTCTCGGACGATCAAATAATGAAACTAAGATTTGGGGAAAGTCTACTTCGATAGGGTGCTATTAAATTTGACATAGTCGTTGGTTGTTCACAAAAATTCATACTTAAGTACTGAGTTGTCGATTGGATACCTATAACCGACACATATCCTAGTTACTTACACGTCAATTAGATGAAAAAAATCAATGTAAGAGGTGATTATCCAAAGAAAAACAATCGGCCTAAGTAAGCCCTGAGTCGTTAGTTGTATACCGAAAAATTGACACCTATCATAGTAACATAGACGTTGGTTAGATGTAAAAAATTGATGCAAGAGACTATTATTCGAACGAAAAAAATCGGTTTGATTAAGTCCTGAGTCGTTGATTACTTCTACTAGAACCGACACCAAAATGCAATTTGAGAGGAACACTTTTTGGCGGGGTACGTCACGTGAATCCTTTGACATCAGTTAATTTACATAGAACCGATACATACTTTGAAATATTTTACGGTTTTTCCTACAAATCAATGTCGATTTTGTGAGAAAACAACTAATACCAGAAGTATTTTGGAGGTAAATTTTATTTTTTGCGGAAGTGTCTGTCATCATTTACCAGAATACTGATGTGCATCTTAAATTTTTTGGAGGCAAATATTTTTCATTGAAAAATTAGATTTCGCAGGTTATTTTAGATGTCAGTTTTGTAAAAGAATTAACCAACGTTAAAGAAAAGCAGTAGGGTTGTAAATGGATATGGGTATACCCGCATACCCTCAAATCCATACCCACGAAACTTGTCATGGGTATAAATTTTTATAACCATGTAACCGCCTTATACCCACATACCCGCCTCTTATAGGGTAAGGTTATGGTTATGTATATACCCATACCATGTATACCCGTATACTCATTTACTTATATTTTTACATAAATAATTTATATTAAGATGTAATGGTGCATATTGTAGGACTCACCTATAGCAAGTATATATACCTTAAAATAGTAAACATATATATTAGAATGTAGTGTTCCATATTGTAGCATTCAAATCTAGTAATATAAGTACCTTGCAGTAGGATAATGAGCAAATTCATTGACACGACTTTATATCTAGACAAGTACATTTCAATTAATTAAGAAGGCCATAAGTCATTCTCCCATTCCGTTCATCTCTTCTCTCTGCCTTGAATGATATTTCTCCATAACCTATCAATTTAAGTGTGATAGTTTGTTGTATCTCAAAGTTTGTAGTGTATTATTATAATAAGTTAAACATAATCATATACCCAATTACCCATCCATATACCAAGTGATTATACAGATATGGGTAGTTGCGAGTATAGCATTTGACAAAGTGGGTATATAACCGTAACCATATCCACTTAACTAAACGGTTACAGTTATGGATATGACCATACCCACACTATATCCTACCCATTTACAGCCCTAAAAAGCGGTACTCGTATTTTTTCTAAATCAGCTTGCCTTGATCAATGGTGACATTTATGCTATTCAACCAACGTTGTTTGGTGTATAGTGTCATTTTTCCATTAGAACCGACGTCAGGAAAAGTAACATTAGAGATCAAAAATGTAGTAGTGTCTCCTCGTTTCATACAAAAGTTGTTTTCTCTCGTTTGTTTGACCCTTACAAAAATCGGCATCTTTGCTTCCATTTTCTTCCTTATACTAACTTTAAAAAAAATCATAATAAAATTTAATATGCCAATGCGCTGGGGGCGAGGGAGTAGTTTAGCGGTGCGGCTCGGAAATCCCAAATAAAGGGACCTGGGTTCAACTCTGGCTTGCGTAACCCTCAGGGTGCAACAAGGCCCCACGTTACTAAGCCCGTCGCGGTGCCCCCATGTACGCGGCTGGTTCCGGGGTTTACCCTTGGTTGGGTGGGGTCCAATAGTGGCCGATCCCGAGAGAGGTTCCTCGTTATCAAAAAAAATATGTCAATGCGCTACAAAATCTCAAAAATGTCCATATATTAACAATTGCACGTGTTATATATGTGGTCCTATGTATAATAATTTGATAAGTTAGTGAAATAGTTATTGAAAAGTCACGAGGATTACGGTAAAATTTGTAAAGAAAATGAAATACATTCTCCGTTATCATAATATTTTGTTTTTTGTTGTTTCCATATTCCGAGAAGTTTTTTACTATTATCTTCAAAACTATCTTGTAACTTAAGGTGGCTGTTTTTATTCTCTTCTTTGTCACTCATCTTTGTTTGTTTTGCTGATGTAGTTTCGTTGACTCCTGATTTACTTCCATATATATGTTTGTAATGATGTAAATTCTTGTACAATTTTCTTCATAGCAATATTATCGTGAACCTTTCCTAATGATGTTTCAACATTTTTTCACATAGTTTATCATGTAGAATTCACATTTGATAGTCAACTTTAACCGTTTGAATATTAGATAAAATTAATTTCAATAATTTTCTAAATTACATGTGTAATTTTATATCCTCATTAAACCTTGGCACTAAGTTGCCTTTAAAATGGATAAACCCAGATTGTAGTTGAGGACCACTGATTGACATGACATTGTTTTCCCTGGCATCAATGTTGTCATTTGAGAAGAAGCTTGCAAGCATTTACATATTTGATTGTGTTACGTGTCAAAGTGTTCAATCACCCTACAATTACAACACGGCGACATTTTTTTTCTAGTTACATATATGACATTTGTAATGTACTTCTTAAGTTCGTGTTTAGCATGGGAATAAAACAAATGGATATAGCTCCTTCATGTGAAACAAAATATTTGGTTTTTGCCTTTAGAAAAGAAATCTAATATGTACTACCTGGTTTGTATGTATTTTTCGGATATAGTAGGTGTAGATTGGTGATGTATATCTTTTTCCTTATAAAAATATCATGACACTTTTTTCAAGTGCAAAGATATCACTAACCAAAACATACATTTGCTATGGTTTCTCATCGTCACCATTGAGTCGATATCTAGCAGCCTGTTGGTTTTGCGGCTGAGCAGTTTCATGCCTGAATCAGATCCAACCATACACTCACTCCAAATATCCCAGTAGCTCTGACAGCAACGCACCGACGGCCACAACGAACAAAATTCATCACAACGTGCGGGATGGCCCTCCTCTCTATCCGTTCATCCCCACTGTACCCGATCCACCACAACTTCCTGAAGCTTGCGGATAGAGACAGTGCAGCCACACCAATGGCCTCTCACATATCAGAATAATCCCAATCTCGTGGGTCACCAGGTGAGGAACGTTTCAGTCAGAGATCTGCAGACCAGGGAGAAGATCTCGACGGATGTTCAGTGACCCTCGACTGAGATCTGAACATCTAATCATATGATTAAGGGGAGCAAGACCCGAACCCACCACCCCCGCGCATACGTGCGTTCGTTTCATATGACTTCGTCCGAGTTGTTCGTCTCATCATGTCCCCGGCAGGATGAACAGTAGATAGGATCGTGTACAGATTCTGATTGATATTCTTCTTCCATTATACCTTGCATGTTCAGCGACAGAGGCGTCATCTTCTTCCTTTGACCGATCGTGACTGAGGTGGAATAACGAGATGACTCACTTTGGATCTAGGGTTTGATGTCTATATGATTAGGAGTGAGTTTGGCCGTGACATGAGGCGGGATCACTCGTCAGTTAAGAGGAGGGCCCGGAACTAGATCGTGCCAATCCTAATGACGTGGTTCAACATTTTCTTCTATTAATAATTGAAGACGACACGTTGGCTAAGCATGCAACACACAAAATAGGTTTACCATTTCTTGGACGATAAGAGATTGTGGTGGCGCTGCTGCTGCATGGAAACTCCTTGATTGATCTAATATGCGAAGAGTAGTGATATGGAGCACACTACTTACACCATCATATACACCCTAGCCTCGGGAACCGCAACAAACATGCAACTTTTAATTTTCACGTATTTCCGATGTATTGTCCGCACTCTACAGATTTTTTCCCGTGCTAGAAGTTGAAGAGTTGTTGGTTTGAAAAAATTTGAACTTGGGGCTATAAAACCACCCTATCCTAGCCCTCTTCCTCTTTTTGACGTGACCCTCTCCACCTCCTTTTGTCCGCATGTCGCCACCGCTGCGCCACAAACCGCCGATGTGTCCCATTGCGCCACATGTTGTTCCGCACGCCCGCCACCACTGCGCCACAAGTCGTTGTCGTCGTCGCATCACGTCGCACCACCACCGTTCCCCCCACTCGCCTCTGCCGCTGCCGCCACTCGTTGTCCCAGCCGTCGCTGCCCCCCCCCCCGTCGTCCCCGCCCTACAGCCGCCGGCGCTGCGCCCCAAGCCGCCCCCAGCCGTCGCCGCCCGCCCCGCCACTGTCGACACCCGTCGTCATCCCCGTCATCGCGTCCCCCATCATTGACACATCCAGTCATTATCATCGCTGCCGTCTGCCCACCCAACATCGTCACGCCTCCCACCGTTCCGCCCACCCGTCACCGCTGTGCCCCCCGCTGCCGCCACCGCGCCCTGCCTCCAGCCAGCATCGTCCCAGCTATCCTCATCACACCAGTGCTGCGGTTGTTGCCACTTGTACACTGCCGCCACATCCGTGACAGTGGCTATCTCAGTCATTCGTTCGTGTTGTGATTTTTATTCATTTTGGTAGTATAATGTACAAGAATTAGACGTTTATTGAAGAAATTGTGGTACTATGGCATTTGTAATGAAGTTTTTATTTCATTGTAAATGGAAAATATCATTATTTTTGTATCATATGTAATACTGTAGATTTATATATATATACAATATGTATAAATGTCTATCGTGCTTCCTATTATATTTTTCTAATCACAAAAATATTCTGATCGTAAGTACTGTTATAATTTTTATTTGGTATTATTTAAGATATTTTTAGTATTGCAACGATGATTAATGTATAGTGTAATTATATTTGCAGCAAAATATGACAATGTCAACTACAAGTTGAGGAAAAATTTAAAAAAAAAATTGAATTTAAATGCAAGTGGAGGGAAAACAAACAAATTATTGATTGTGGCAATGAGTGGTTGGATGGTGGGTATTTGAATGAAACTATGCAACATACAACTATGCAACCATGCAACCATAATTGTAGAATTTTCATGCATGCATGCATTCAACCATACAACCATGAATGCATGCAACCAATGAAAGAGCTCTCAGTCCTCAGTCATCGCTCGCTTTCTCTCTCTAGAAACCGAGCTCCGACTTCTCTCTAACCTGGTCCCCCGCCTCTCTTCTCCACCACGCCTTTCCCTCTCCCCCCCTGTTGCCCTCATGGCAGTTGGGTTTACCCGGAGGCCTCCTTCCTCCTGGACACCTCTATCGCTGCTCGTGGCTAGGAGCAGGACGAGGGCCCAGCGGTGTGAGCCCTGCCTTCGCTGGTGGTGTTGCCTTGGTGGCTGGTGTGTGGCCGATGACGCTCAGGAGACGGGCTGCTCCAGGCTGTCTTCAAGGCTCTATCGCCCTCACCTACCTCGGCGGGTGTCTTCAATCACCAAGACGTCGTCTACAACACCTACCCCTGTAACTTCTATGACTACCTACACCCACCATCCTGCGACGCTCTTGGTGCTGCTGTGAGGGAGCCTGCTGCGAGGGGTTGCTGGTGGTGGGTTGCGTGGTCCCGACGGTCACGTCACTACCTCTTCTCTGACTCCCACCCACCCCAATCATCACCCCTTCCCCCAAAAAAATTGGGTAGGATTCTGACCCCACCTTAGGCGTGCAGGTCCTCCTTTGACCTCGGTTGGGGTTAGAGTGTCCCCCAAACCCGAGGTTGGTGTGGTGCTCTGATGACGTGTTACTCCAGTTCACTTTCAAGGCCCGGTCTCTGTCACCTACCTCGGCGGGTGTCACCTCCACCTACCTCGGCGGGTGCCTTCAAGTCCGTCTTCAAAGCGATGTATGTTGCTGCCCGTGCTGCTGCACTCCCCGACGTGCCTCCAAGGGTCCATCCTTCTATGTCAGCAGCACCTTAAAGACACATGTTGTGTGGTCCCTCCCTTTCACCGATCCTGGGCTGCCGCGTGGTGGTCTGACCCTCCTAGGCGCCTGCAACGTTCGCCTCTCTATGTGAGGGTTCCGGTTGCGGGGGTTCAGATTCCTAGCTATCTGATCCACGCACCGCAGTCTTCATGTCACCTCGCTCGATGGTCCTCCCTGGGTGTCTTTTCCCGGCGGTGACCCCTGCGCTTGGCGACACCGGTGGATCCTTCTTGGTGTGCTTCCGTGGTTGGGTTCCTAGCTACCTGACCTGTTTGACCTGGTCTAGCCCTCTGCGGTGGTCTTAGGTTCCTAGCTACCTGTGCCACGCATCGGGGTGGTCCTCTGCTCTGCGGCGGTGTCATCGGCGGCTCCCCCGACAGCTTGCTGGTGACGATGGTGCCCTGCGGGCTAGGGTTCGTGATGGCCCATCACCCATCTATTCGTGGCGGCGTTTCCGGGAGGTAGGGTTTGCTCCTACCACCGCCCCTCACTGCGGTTACCCACCAAACCTGGCGCTGCTTTTTTGAACCGAGCTCCGAGCTGCCCGGTTCGGCTAGAGTCAGACCAGTTCTCCTCCGGGTCGGGCCTTCCTGCCCTGGGGTTCCTGCAACGACTCATTTTTCAAACGCACCCACACGTGACCAACCCGTGCGAGGTCCTCCAGAAGTCCCCCCCCCCCAGCTCGTGCTAGTAGTGCCTGGCATCACTGCCTTACTGCGCTCCAACGTCACCAGGGCCGGTTGGCTTCCTGCAGACTCCATCCCTCGTTGGTCGGGCGTTAGTGCCTCCTGGCGTCAGCAAGCAACCACCCCCCTCTCCACCTCGCTTGCCCTCAATGCGGTCTGACGTCACCCTAGCAACGCCACCTTCCACTCAACCCCCGACGTCGGTGTGCTTGCTTCCCGAGGACTCCACCCCTCTCTGTGGTATGTTAGTGCGCTCCGACGTCAGCATGCACTAACCTTTCCTCCTCTCCCCTGCCTCCACGTTCCCTACCCCCACCTCATTTGCCCATGGCTAAGGGGAAGACCAAGAAGCGATCCTTCTACACTGCATTTGTCCAACGTGAGGCAGCGGAGGAGCGAGCCAAGGGAGGAAGAGCGGTGTAGGCGTCGTGCGCTCGGGAGAAAGGGAAGACCAAGGTGCCCTCAGGTGGCTCACCCCGCCCCCCTCCCACCCCACACTGTTGATCGGCGTCTAGGTGTCGCTCTCCATGCCGTGATGGAGGCTCCACCAGTGGGGCCAAAGACTCTGCGGGAGGTGAGCTACCTGATGATGTTGCGGTTGGTGCTGGTGGGAGTCGATGGTGCCCCTCCCAGGCACCTGCTTCCTCCGACAGACGTGGTCTGTTCTGGACTCGCAGGGGCCATGCTGGGTCCAGGGCGTAGACCACCCCGGGTCAGAGCCAGAGTCATAGATGGCCCTCTCACCCGCCGTCCCAGGGTGACCGCGGGTCGGGCAGAAAAACCTATGCTCAAGCGGCGGCCTCTGGGTAGGCCGCGACGGTCTGGCCCATGGGTGTGACCATGGCGGACTGGATGGATCTGACGGCAAGACAGTCCCCAACGGCGTCCATCCCAGGCGACATGGCACTCAACTTCATCGAGCCCACACTGGATCCGGATCGGGGGTTCATCGTCAATATCGCACCAGAAGTGATGAACTCCTATGCGGATGCCTTCTCCAACACGACTATCTTCTACGTCATCGACACATCACCACATGAGACCGTCATCAGGGGCTGGCTCTGGTGGGTCTGCAGGCCCCAGGGCAAGTTTGAGCTCTCTCGGCGTGATGGTGGCTTCTTCAAGCTCAGGTGCGACCTCAAGGCAGACCTGGGTCTCTTCATGGAGGGAGGGTCGTGGTTCTTCAATGAGCGGTTAGTCATCTGCCGCAAATGGACTCCATCCACCAAGCCGGCACGGGACCTGCTCACCTCCGTTCTGTGCTGGGTCACCTTCCCCACCCTCGGCCACCTCTGCTTGCTAGACATCTTGGCACGAGTGGTGAGTTGTGTTGGGAAGCCTTCGCATGTGGGGGTTGGGTGAGGCCAAGGCCCTTGTAGACCTCCCTTCCAGCCGCGATCCCCCTACTGAAGTGTGGGTTCGGTTCCCGGGTGGTGAAGCTGAGAAGGTGTCAGTCCAGTATGGGTTTATCCTGTTGCGGTGTACATCCTGTGAAGCATTTGTCCATGGCCTCCACAAGTGTCCATTCGTCTCCGACAAAACCAGATACGACGCCCAGAGGAAATAGGACCCTGGTTGCAACCACGTCTCCAACAGGCCATGTGGCAGCAATGGCATCGGTGTCCAAGGTGTGTCACCTCGGGGCAGAAGCAGAACTAAAAAAACACAGCAACACAGTGGTGGGCCGAGCAAGGGCCAGGCTGCGGTGGCGGCTACTGATAACCCAGTGGTGGGTGGACATGGTGACATGGGTAATGCGGATGCCAATTGTTCCTGTGCGGCTGTTGCTCCAAACCCTGACGTGCCAGGTGCCCCCCCTACAACCAAGCAGCAATGGCGGGTGATGGCGTGGACACAGTGATGGTTGATTTGGGCGACCCTGATGCTCCTTGCCCCTGTGAGGTTGGGTCGGGGGTTGCTTCGGAGGAGCCAAGTCCCTTGGGAGGAGGCAAGTCCACCAACTCTGACCAGTTGACATCACCTATGAGTGAGCCACTCCCTACCATCGGACAGGCATCGCCAACCAAAGTACCTACCAGGAAGGGCAAGCACGTCCCGCCGAGGCAAGGGGTGACAGGAACCAGGATCTCCAAGTGTGCCCTCACCAACAGACACCTCCCCCTGCCACCCAAGGAGAAAAAGGTGGTGATTGCTCTCCCTGCCTCGGGCTTCTCGGTGGGTGGTGATGAGACAGACGGTGATGTCAACACTGAAGCAGTGGAGGAGTCTTTACCTCCCACCGATGTTGTCCCTGGATCCAAGCGTAAGCCTACGAGACACCAAGGATCCAACCCAGTCCCCCACCGTTCCTAATGTCAGTAGTGACATGGAACGTGTGCGGTGTCTGTGAGCTGGCAAAAAGGAGAGTGGTGGCCCTCCTCCTATGACAAAAAGGCGCATCGATGGGTCTACTGGTGGAGACCAAGCCGAGGAAGGATGCATGCGGTGAACGGGTGATCAATGAGACGTTTCTGAGGGGTTGGAAATGCATCTCCAATATCAACATTAATGGGAAGGCCAGGGTGTGCTGGGGTTGGGACCCCCGGGTCCGGTCCGTGGTGGTTACAACTACATCTACCCAAATGATTACTGCTTAGTGCACCAACAAGGGCGGAGCATGTGTCCTCATGTCTGCTGTGTATGCCCACAACCAACTCCAACGACATCACTCTCTCTGGGAGGAGATGGAGGCGACCAAGCTGCTTGCGACAACCCCCTGGTTGGTGGCGGGTGACTTCAACGCCATTCGCCATGACAGTGAGAAGGCGGGTGGGGAGAAGTGTCCAGGAAGGCTATGCGGGTGTTCAACATCATGGTGGACCGATCAGGCTTGGTGGAACTCCACACATATGGGGGTGTCCTCACCTGGTCGAATAGGAGGGAGGCGGGGGATCGGGTCTGTTGTCGTCTTGACCGGGTGCTGGTCAACGACAGGTGGGTGGCTCTCTTCCCAGCTGCTCACACTTGTCTCTCTTTCTCCCACCTCAGTGATCACGGCTTGATGGTCACCTCACCCTTTGCTGCCCCAACCAGGCATCGGGTTAGGCCGTTCAGGAGCATCAATGCTTGGGCTTGCTCGGATGGGTTCCTAGATGTGGTGAGGGGGGCGTGGTGACCTATATTGACAGGGAACCTACTCTTCAGCATTGCCCTGAAGCTCAAGACAGTCAAGTCTAGACTCCGGGCATGGGCCTCTAGCCATGGCGATGTCAAGACCGAGAAGAAGAAGACGGAGAAAGAATATGCCACCATCTAGGTGGGCCTCCAACAACTGCCATGCTACCCTGATCTGACCCGAAGAGAGAAGGTGGTCAGGGAACATCTGGACCAACTCGACGCTGCCGAGGAGTTGTTCTTCTACCAACACAGCCAAGTCAAGTGGATCTGGGACGGGGAGTGGAACACTGCCTTCTACCAAGAGGCGGTCAAGAGGAAGGAGATGAGGGACACCATCCACTACCTCATCGACGAAGACGGCACACAAGTTAGCAACCAGGAGGAGTTGGAAGGGGAGGCGATGGCTTTCTACAGAAGCCTCTACAACAACAGTGGCAGCCCAACCCGTCAGATGCGACTCCAACCAACTAACAAACTAACAACAACCCAAGGGCGTCAACTCTGTAGGCCCTGCACGTGTAAGGAAGTGAGGGACACTGTGTGGTCTATCGGGCAGGACAAAGCCCTGGGCCCCGATGGGTTTAACGCCAGCTTCTTCAGAAGCTGCTGGATTGTCATTGGTGAGGATGTTACCAAAGCCATCCTTTGGCTTATGAGAGGGGGGCCATGGTGAGGGAAGTCAACCACGATTTCCTGTCGCTGATCCCGAAGTTGGATGGCGCCACTTCTCTCCGTGACTTCAGGTCGATCGCCTGTAGTAGTGTGCTTTACAAAATCTTCGCCAAGGTGTTGGCGGAGAGACTAAAAGAGGTTATCAGGGGGCTAGTCTCGCACAACAAGGCGCGTTCATTCCAAACAAAAGCATATCGGACTGCTCCCTCCTTATAGCGGAGTTCCTCTATGGCTTTGACCTCAAGCGATCAGGCCCTAAGGCCTGCCTAAAGACAGACTTAACCAAGGCTTACGACCACATCGAGTGGGAGGCCCTATAGACAATCATGGAAAGAATGGGCTTCCCCCCTACCTGGATGGATTGGATCAGGAAATGTGTCACCACTTGCCCCTTTTCGGTCCTCGTCAATGGACTGCCAGTGGGTCTGTTCAACAGCTCGCGCGATCTAAGGCAGGGGTGCCCACTGTCACCCCTCCTCTTCACGCTCGTCATGGAGTATCTCACCATACTCATGGTTGAGGGAGAATGTCAAGGTCGCTTCCGCACCTATAAAGTCAAATGCACTGTCGCCATGTCTCACCTAACCTTCACTGACGACGTGCTCATCTTTGTGGAAGCTACTAGAAAGAGCTTGTGTGGGGTCAAAAGGATCATGGATGAGTTCAGCAACACGGTTGGGGTTCGTGTCAACCCAACCAAGTCCAAACTCTTCCTATCAAAAGCGGCTGCAGCGAATGCCAACCTTCTTTGCAAAGTGGTGGGCTGCCCCCTGAACACCCTGCCTACGCGTTACCTTGGGTTCCCCTTGCTGCTAAAAACCACACGGCAGCCGTCTTCAACCCATGCCTTGACCAAATGAAGAAGATGATCTCCAAGTGGCCTCCGGACAGAATCACTATGGCAGGGCGCTGCCTTCTCACCAAATCAAACCTCCAAGGCCTTTTCACTTATAGGGCCTTACAGGGCCATATCTCGGAGGGTACCTGTGACCGTATGGAGATGGTGTTGGCGGACTTTGTTTGGGGGTTCAAACACCACCACATGCGCTTTGAACGCTTGGCCAAACCTACCAAGGAAGGGGGTCTGGGGCTTAAGAGGGACTGCGACATTAATCTGTAGGCCTCGCTACGCAGGTTAGTTCGGTTCCACACCTTCCCTGAGTCGCCTTGGACCCAGTGGCTATGGAGGCGATACGGGTTTTCCTTCCATGACCCAGCCTCTTTGCGACAAGGGGTGTCCAACTCCTGGAAGAACATGGCCTGCACCTGCATTGAGCACGACCACCTTTTCGAGCAGTCCACCCATGGCCACATCAAGCTTATCAACCCAAACACTATCCTATGGAGGGTGATCCAACCCCAACAGGCACCCTGTATCATTGGAAAAACCATATGGGCCAGTACCCTTATACATAGGTGGGGTTTCACCATCTACAAGGCCTTCCATGGGGCCTTGGCCACAACAGACCGCGTCCACGACTACCAGTGACAGATGCACTTTCTGTCATCAGAAGGAGGATGTTCAACACCTCTTCTTCCACTATCATTTCTCCAAACACATCCTCACACACGTCATGGGCCTTTGCGGGCTGGTGATACCCATGATTGCTACCATCCCCAAAATGGCTACCCTTATAAAAGACATAACAAGGGGTTGGAAGGGGTAGAAGTGGCTTTCCCTTGCTGCTTGGACGTGCTCAACATACTTCATCTGGAAACACCGCAACGAGAGGCGACACAGCCAGCAAATCCTCACCTCCGTGGAGTGTCGGGACCTGGTTGTCAAGGCCACACGCCGACTAGCTGATACACACGGGTGGAGCTCCACCATCCCGGCCCACATCAGTAGGATGTGGGGGATTTCCTTTATTCCTTAGTTTTCTATTTAGAGCCCACGGGCTTACTTGGGTTTTTTGTAGAGTTACCCCCCCCCACACACCCCTTTTTTGTAGTTATACAGGGGTGGCTGGACGCACCCCACACCTTCACTAAACATGTGTGTGGTGTGTCCTGCTCACATGTGTTTTCTATTGAGGCTCCCACGAGTCTTCTGGCCCGGTGCTCCTCGCACCTTGGGGTCTTTTGTATGCATGTCCCGTCTTGGGACACCTTCATCATTATATTTACCAGTCTATCAAATAGACTATTCCGATGAATGCATGCAACCATGCAACATACAACCATGCAACCATAATTGTAGAAGTTTCGCCTTGACGAATGTGTCACATTGTGTTATATATTTTTTAGTATGTTAACTTTGTATATTTAGTACTGTATTGGATACATTTAAGTATTGCTTTTCGAATTAACTAAAAAATATGATTATCCATGCATCATATGCAATATCATAATCTATAAATTTTGAATTTATTGAAATTAAAATTACTATCATTCTATTTGGTATTGTTTAGGATATTTTTTGGTATTGCAACGACGATTAATGCAAAGTATAATTATATTTGCAGCAAAATATGACAATGTCAACTACAGGTTGAGGGAAAACAAAAAAATAATTGGTTGTGGTTGGATGGTGGGTGTTTGAATGAAACCATGTAACATACAACTATGCGACCATGCAACCATAATTGTAGAATTTCCATGCATGCATGCAACCATGCAACATGCAACTATACAACCATGAATGCATGCAACCATGCAACATACAACCATGCAACCATAATTGTAGAAGTTTCACCTTGACGAATGTGGCGCATTGTGTTATATATTTTTTAGTATGTTAACTTTGTATATTTAGTACTGTATTGGATACATTTAAGTATTATTTTTTAAATTAACTAAAAATATGATTATCTATGCATCACATGCAATAGCATAATTTATAAAACTTGAATTTATTGAAATAAAAATTACTATCCTTCTTTATGTCGCACTGTGTGAGAAAAATATGTAAAGGTGCTAATTATGGCTTTTTTGTATCATGTCATTGTATAATTCGTATTGAACTCTTTTATTTTTAGTTTAGTTCCTAAAACATTTTGGTACTACTTTGAATATGATTAATTATTTAGTATTGTCTTGAATATATTTATGTATTGATTTAAATTATGAAATGTTATAATGTGACCTCATATAAAATAATTTTTAACATGACAATGTTTTTTTGTTAATTATATTTCTTAGATAAAATAAAATAATAATTTAACATACGTACTGTAAATAAAAAATTACATAAATATATGAAACAAACAATTTTATATTTTATTTCGCTAGTAGAATAAAAAATTTGACTATACACACTGTGTTAGTTTCTATCTGGTATATTTGATAATGATTTTTGACACTGTGTAGAATATATTTAAGTATTGATTCTGGATTTAGCCGGGAAATGTGTACAAAAATGTATATAATCAGATGAATCATTTATTTCGCCAAAAAGTAGAGGGAGTTTGAAAATAGTAATGGTATGATTTAAATATTCAAATCAAGGTTGTGGTTGATTTATTGGAGTGGTTGTTTTAATGCAGCGGTTGCATGCATACAATAATGACACATGCATTACTTAATTGGTCAAAATACATATTTGCAACAATGTTGCATGAGCAGTAGGCGCACTAATAATTTTACGTTCTCGGTGGTCGTGTCACACAGTGTGGATAGTTGATGGGTGTATATTCTTGAGGTGGGGGTGTGACCTTTGGTGGAAGAGGTGTGATGGGAATAATTTCCCTATGTGAAAGGCCAACATGTATTGAAGAGGATATCATTAGTAAGGTGAGACTAAGCATTCCTATTTTTTTATTTTATTTTTGGTTGGGGTGGGGGATGGGAAATTCCGTTATTTAACTTGTACTAAGGCAAAAATTAAAGTTCATACAATCAGTAGAACAAGGAATACATGAGTGTATTCCAATAGAGAGACTATCATGAACCAACTGCTCTAAACATGGCGGGGCTTGCGAGAACATTGTAGCAGTTGAAATACTTTTGCTCTGCATCATAGAAAGGGAATCAATATGGAAAATGACTAATCCAACACCATTTCTATCAAAAATTACACTTGTATCTCGGGAATACTCAAAAAACACTATTAGCATAGTATGTCTTGTAAGTGAATGGAGAGACAGTACGTAATTAATAAAAAAAAGATAGTAGATGGAGAGAGAGTGTGTAATAAATAAAAGAAGAAGGTAGTGGAGAGAGAGATGTAATAAATAAGAAACATGAGATAGTGGATGGAGAGAGAAGGTGCAATAAATACAAAGATATAGATAGTGGATGAAGAGAGAATGTTATATAAAAAATCATGCATATTTTGTTAACATTGCTCAAATCTAAATTAGGCTATGTAATATCCATGAATCATCATTGTTTATCTTAAAAATATATATTGTATATGTAATAGTATTTATGAGCACCACTTAGTTTAAAAACTACCAATATAAGATATATACATATAAATTTTACAAAAATATTAGTTACAAAAATATATATAATTTATACATTGAAATGATAAACACAATAATAAATATGTCCAACACTATGTAACACCTTTACTAGTACAATTTTAATTCAAAATATGTAACATTCTTCATGATTTTAAGCATTAATTACAAGTACTTGTATATTATACTTCCCTCTCTCGTACCGGGGAACCTTCCAATATCTGGAACTATAAGAAAAACTTCTTTATACAGTGTTGAAAAGACATTTTGTATTCTATGTTTACGTTAATCGAGAACATAGTGTGAGATTATGTGGAAGAGGTGTGCTCTGTATCAGTACTCAATCAATTTTTAGTAACAGATCTGAGACCCTTTGCAATTCTTATTGTCCTTAGTCAATTTTTCACTGAGGTTATATATGTTTTCCATGTGTTGAAGGTGGGTAGTCATCATTCCCTTCTTGAAGAAAATGAACTTCCTTGTCTGTCTTAATGAGTAGTCTCTCCCAACCTTGTAGCCATGCATGCTTGGGGCCTAATCGAATAGCATATAGCTCTGCATGAAGTACAATAAATGTGTAAACAGTAAATGATTCACTCCAAACTTAAGCATTTCTGATTATTGAAAATATTGGTCGTATATCATGCAATATTATTAAAAAATGTGACAATGATAGTTAACAAGGTAACAGACACAAGGCAAGACCTAACAAGAAACAGATAAAACCAAGCAGTAGATGGATCATTAGTGAAAGACGGAGATTGGAAACTTATCTTAGAACAAACCATCAATAGAGTATTTGTCTTAGAGAAAATAGTGTGCCACCAATGGTACAAGCAAGTGTTTGCACTTTCTCCCTTAGAATAGAATGTTCATATGGTCTAAACAGGTTATGTCGGTCAAACTTTGACCAAGTCTTAGTTGACTAAAGAGGATCAATGAGCAACAATATTTGACTGCAACAGTAAGAGAAGGAATGAGACAGTTCGTCCAAACTTCAGCCATCATCGTAAAACTGATAGGATTAATGAACATTGATTTAAGTGTCCAACCCTAAATCACCATGGAGGCCTATTTAAGAAATATAGATTAATTGATTTCTCTTTTCAAACATGATCACATCTTTCGTAATGGAACAATCAAACGAATTAATTGCACATTTATTAGAATCATACTGACCACGTATGGACTACTCATATTTGACCATTCAGAAATTGCTCAAATACATTGGTTTGGTTGAATACAACTCGAATATATCACATTCTGGATCCAGTTTCAACTAACTGAATACAGGAACTTGGGAGAATTTTTCACTTTCCAACACAAGTTCTAGAATTAAGTTCAAGTACTCGAATATGTCACTTAAGAGTCACTCAAATATATGTCAAATAAGTTTCCATCTTGAGAAAAAAATGCATCTCTAATCTTTGCAATATGAAAGAAATCAAAGATCAAAGATCACTCTACTAATTCTAGGGTCCCGAGGCTCGAGGATTGATGCCCATCCTAATGTGGGGTGAATGCCCATATGTGTGGTCCACCTCTTTGATCTAGTTCTTTGAAGAAGTTCTCACCAACCTTCCCATATATAAGGGTCGATGCAACCTCAAAACATGAAATGCAAGACCAAAGAGGCTCTTATCCACACGCACTCACATCACTTACATATACCACAAAGTTATCCAACTATTAGATTTTTAGGTTCTGGATCTAACAATCCCCTATAAAGTTTGGCAGTGATGTGTTCGCTAAACTACTATCATGTATGATCTTTCCTAATGGTATCAACTAGTTTGAACCACTACCAAAATTATGCAATATTATCATCATAGCAACTAGGTGAAGATACATCTTGAACCAAACCTTAGGTGTAAAGGTTATATTGTAAATGACATAATAAATGGCTATGCAAGTGATCTATAAGGTTGACACAGTAATGGGCATGAAGACATATCCTATATCATGATTGATATTAATAAATAACCCAATTACCCTATTGTTGATCACCACATTAATCACATATATAGAAGGGCCTCTCTAAGGATATATTGTTAACATCATGTCTTAACACTTAAATCCATTTTGAGAATGATTTTCTTACTTGCACTCCATGTCACTAGTAGGTTTCCTAGGGACATACACACAGATTCATAACAATAAAATTTAATTTTAAGTATCACCAATTACAAAATATCTTGTTATTACCAATGTAATCAACAACCACAACCCAATAAGATATAAGGTTTCTTACATCCTTAAGTTTGAATTGGATGTGTGAGCTTTATTTTGTATGATACTTGGAACTCCAAAAATTGTCCATCATTGTTGTGAGGACCCGTCACGCGAAGTGAGATTACTCAAAACATAAAACACAATCAATCACTAATTAATCACATACCCAAAAATATGGGTAAATTAAAACCGATTTCAACATCAACACCCGCTCATAAATGTTTAAAGGATCCCAACATCTTTCTTGAATCCATGCTATACCACACAAATAAGCATTAATATGCTAACAAAAGTCTAATTAGTTTGAAACATTATATACAAACTTTATCTCGCCCGGACCTGAGAGTACAGGGACGACTCTAGGACACACTAGACATATAATCAACTTTCTCAAATATTCATTACTATAGCTCCTCTTTGCTGCCACATATTTGTTTTCGTCACTTCCGATTACCTAAAAAAAAGGTGGCGAACCACAGGAGGGAGACCCAGTCCCAACAAGAGATATAACCATCAACAACGTTTATTGATTACAACATTTTTATGTAATTAAACAGTTAAGAAGTTTAATCAAATATAAAAAATAAGATTAATAGTACTGATGATTAACAAAATACATAGAAGAGCAGATAATAACTATCATTATCAAGCTGACTATCATCATTTTCCTTATTAACCGTATAAGAGATTCAATAGCATATGCATAACTAGCATAAGCAAGTCTAATAGCATGTTATCTCTATTAACATGAATAAGTCTAGCATCATAAGCATATCTAACAACATTAGCATGTCTAACAGTTTGAACAGATCAATATCATAAGCAAAACTATTGACATAAACATGAGTAATTGCATAAGCATGATTAGCAGTATATGCATTTCTAATTATAGAGGCATGGCCAGCATGCTAAACATAACTAACAACATGAGGTAGCTAGCATCATTATTATAATCAACAGTAGAATTATAGATATCAACATAAGCATGACTATTGTATGTACATATTTACAGTCTTATGCATATCCACAACATAAGTATAATTACTATCTCTTAATTGCACTAAGCATCATCTTTATGTAAAGAGAACAAACAAGGGTTATCATCCAATGTGAAACGTCATGTATAACCTTAAACATATATGGTATACGGTTGTATTACATCTTTTATTATGCCCTGGGGAATTTGAATCGTACCATTCAAAGTCCAACCGACCCCTGCGAAGGGCTATTCAGTTCCGTATAAGATCTAGGAGTGTCGATATCTTAAGATCTCTTCCCCTCAGTCAGTACGAGTAAAAAGACAGTGACATATCAGTCAAAGCTGCCACCACAGTGACATATAGTCAAGCTGAAAACCACTAGTCCGACCTTGGTACAGGTCACGACACTAGAAACCAGGGTATTCAAACCCAATCACTAAGGTACAACCGCAGTTGCCCTCTAATCACATCATGTTATAACCATAGAGAGATGACCGCATCCGTTCTCAATCACATCAGATGTATGAGGCATGACCATAGCCAACTTCCACAATCTGTATTATGGATGACAAGGATATATCTTCAACCTACCACCCCTGCATATTCAACAATATGCGCTCTGAGTTTCCCTTAGGAATACTCATTTCACCATCCAGCAAGTTTTGACACTGAAGATGGTTCTACGGAACAGGGCACTACATGATTAGAGTTGTACTTGATTAGTTATGCCAATTGGGTGAATTAAGGTTGCATCAAACAAGTGGACATACAAACCCTAATTCACTTCTAGCAAGCATATAAATATCAAAACTTTGAAAAGATATAAAATGTGTGAAACATAATTTCTCATCTCATCATCAAATGGTACTATTCACTTTCCATTCATGAGACCACACTAGTCATCATACTATCACCAGATATAAATCTTTTTCACAATAGCACAGGGTATCAACCCTTATCAACATAATAGGATTACACCTCATTCAGGGCTCAACCATGCCCAAAGGTCATTAAGACCATCATACTATTCCCTACAAGATCATTATTATCTTTCCATGCCTTATAATAAGGCTCAACAACATCACTTACATATAATATACCAGATCAACACAATATTGCAGTAATGAGCTAGGAGATATTCATAAACAATCATAGAAGGGCTATATTAACATTAAGAACATTCCTTTATTACATCTACATGTAAGGAATTTAAATATGATTAACACTCATCATATTCATAATGCACATGTTTAGCATAAGAAAGTATCAACCATGTGGCTATGATAACCACCAATTAACATATCAAGGTTATGATCATATTTAGGAGGTTATTCCACCATCATTCCATCATATAAGAATGTTAAACATATATACTCGTCTTTATCTATTAGCATTAGAGTTAGGTTCACAATATAAATTATATTAATGTTACTAATCATCACCTATACCCAAACCCTAACTCATGGCATCCCCATTGGATCATGGATGCATAAGGTGAAGCATCACCATCACATTCCATACTATTCTCAAGTATGAGCCCACACATAAATCAGGGTGTAGCCATCATGTTATAGCATACTAGGTTTCAACAATAATAGAGTATTCCATGATTGTATTAGTCATTCAAGGACTATTAATACCCAATTATTATCATTTAATTATATTAAATCTAGGTATAACAAGCTATACCTAATTAGGGTTACATATCAACACAATGTGATTATCATCCCTTCTATTCATATGAGTTAATAGGTAAGATTACCTTATTAAGGGTAACTGTCCATTTGTTTCATCATCATTCAACCCATATCACTATACCACAATGTCACCCAGAACCATTGGGTGTTTAAAAGGTAAGACTATTGATGGTTTACATAAGTAAACACCTTAGATAAACCACCTATGAAGTCCTTGATTTGTGCTCTAGAAAGCGTCACCATCTAACCCTAGACATCCCTTGATTAACAACACAAAAAGTTCCATTGAGAGTACGGTAAAACCCACAATCGATTGTTCAGTTAAAACAAGACATCCATTATCAACAAGTAAGCTCCTTAATTTGATCATATAAAGAAAACCATATAAATTACATTATTAGGACCAACATATTAATTATCCATCATTCCACCTTATTGGAGGAATAAACATTAGATCTTGACCATAGAGTCAAGTTCATATGTTAAAACTATCAATCACAGTATAGGTCTGACCATTGCATCAAATGACCCAAGAAACCATTGGTCTAAGGCTTAATTGATGCTAAAACTATATAATTAACTCACCATAAATTGTAGAGACCTGATCCACCCTCATTAGTGATCATTAAATCACTATAGGTTGTTAGATCAACATTATATTCCTTAATCAGCATCAAATATCAAGCTAATGTCAACATTGATTGATAACATCAGTAGGGTATTTAATGGTTGATCATTAAACTTCCAATTGGTCCAAAACCTGACCTAAGGGGGTGAACATAGGTTGTCAAAACAACCTGATCCAAGTCACATTATACCTTAGTGCTAACACACACATGATCACAGATTCATATATAACTGAAATCAGAACAAAGAACATTATAAAAATCGAAATCTAAGTCAATCATAACTTTTTTAGTGCATGAATCATCATTTTCAAGGAAGAACATGACCTAGAAAGTTTATGGTAAGCAATAAATGTGGAGCAAGTTATAAATCTTTCCTCTAATGCGAAGATGAAACCCCGCACAAAAGAAATCTCGAGCATGTAGAGTAGAAAATCCAAGAGTAAGTTAGGAATTCATCCATCTAGAACCTTTCTTCATCAAATGAGCAAATCCTAAACATAAGGAGTAAGAAAGGTAGGGTTTTAGAGCTTTAGAGCAAATTCTACTATGGAACATTTTTCTGGTTGTGCACTACTGATTTCGACATTTAATCGAGTAAACTAGGTTCGATCGATCGTGTAATTTCACTAAATCCCATCACACATATCACTCAACTAATTAGTGTCGAGCAGGCGTTAATAATTTAAACGTGCAAATTAAGAGTTGAGCGATGCCGACACTACCCGACACCCGGGTATACACTGACATCTGCGAATAACGCGGACCAAACCGAAATCGTCCAAAATCGTCTGTTTCATGGAGTTAAATCGTGCGATTGGGAGTGAGATTCTACTCACCGCGGTTCAAAACGTCCGAATACAACTGGAAACGCATCCAGACACCTATTTCCGGGCATCCACTGGGTTGTCTTCTACCTCCACACAGCCCTAGTTGCAACCTATTTTATGCACCAATTGAGGAGGAAGCTCGATAAAATGTCAAATCAAGCTATTAGCTATGAATTCTCATTCTAACTTCAAGGCCGAGCTCCGTGCTGGTCTTATCTTGCTCTATCATGCGCCAAACGGCCCTAGGTCGGACCAGTTGCTTGCAGCAGCTTCTACCTCACAAACAGGTTGAAGGAGACGATTTTTCTCGGTGATAGACGCAGTTATGGTTGCAGATTCCGATTCTAGGCTCTTGGCCTAGCTCAAGACGACGATCTTGTGTTGTCCTTCACACCCAAATGGTCTTGGTTCAGACCTGCTGCTGCAAGCAGCAACTCCTTCACATACAGGTGAAAAGGGAATCTTGGCTGGGTGCCTAAACGCAACTAGGAGCTGTGAATTCCGGTTGGGACCGCAAGGTCAGAGTCAGGTTTGTCGATTCGAGGTGTTGCCCCGCCCAAGAGAGCCCTTTAGCCATCCGCCACAACAACTACTATTCTTTCTAGTTGGCGCCCTAGCAGGAGGATGGGGCGCAAGTGGTTGGGTGAGGAAGTAGGAAGGAGAAGGGTTGATGGTCGGAGCTCTCTTTCTCTCTCTCTCAAGCCCTAGGTTGCGTTACCCCTTTTCCTCTTGGGCTGGCCGATTGAGTTAGCAGCTGAGCGCCGCTTTCAAGCGGTGCTCTGTCAATCGGGTGTCGTTTCCCTTTGGGGAAGAAAGGAGATAAGGGAAACGGAAAAAGGAAAAAGATTATAAAGCAAAAACTTGGAAAAGTACAACTTCGACCCTGGAAACTGAAAAGGTCACAATTTTCTCCTCGTAGGTCCAAATCAAAAGATTCTTTTTGCAAAATTTCAAGCACGAGATCTACTACAATCTCAAAGCAAGAAATCATGATAATTATACTATAACACCCAATCAAAGCACTAATTGCATCAGTGAGTTCTTAATTCAACTTAATCTACTTAATGATGCACTAAGCATTAAATTATTGTAATTAAGCTTGTTCAACTCATTAAATAAGTTTAGGGGTCTTACAAATATAAACCCCTAATAGGGATTTCGCCCCCAAAATCCAAGGTAAACAAAGATGGGTACTTCCTTTGCACCTCATCCTATTACCTTCACATGGTTACTTGCATATCATGGTGATGTCACATCATTCATACATATCTCATCTTGGGTCAGCACAAAAACTCCCACATAAGAAGACATATCATGATCCTATTAAGAAATTTAATCAACCCCATCTCACTCTTATTCAACTTGTTCTCATAGCAATTACTGCTTCGGCAACCCTAAGGTTTTTGAATAAATATTGATCATATTTGAAATACTTTGACTTGTCATCATTTAAAGCTTGATATAACTTGTATGACATGACTGGAACACTATGTTCCTCCTATTCATAAACTCTATTTGTACATTGGTTAGTCTATAGGATATAACTCTAAACTCATTATGGTCATGTGGATTATGTCATCCATTCTAAATCTTATGCATTGATATTTGACCTTAGGTTTATCTTAAAGGAACATAGTATCGCATATCTATTGACCAACAAACCATCTATCATTGATTGTGGTCTTACCCAACTATCATTGAATCATACACAACATAATAGAATCATTTTTTTTACAAACAACATTTGGAGGGTTATCATCAACTCTCTTTCTCTCTCTAAGGGAGAGAAACACTTGAAATGTTCATTTAATAAACATCTCCAACCTTCACACATTTCTCATATTATTGATACATCTTGGATACTAGGATTCATTACCTTGGTATCCACCTCATGCGCTATAAGGAACTCACATCCTTATATCATCTATTTTTTACAAGCATAACAAAGATCAAAACATATAAGAGGAGTCTTCCTAATTATTGGAAGGCTCAAAAGCAAAATCATCACAAACTTTTTGATCATGGAACCATAGTCCAAACAACCTTATCCTGTAAGAAGATATCCATCCTCATGTTTATAATGAATCCACACATACCAAGTGGCAATGATCCAATTGGAAGTTGTGCCCTGTAAAGAAAAGACACAAAGGGAAACACACTTCCCACGTCATAGCATCATTGTTCAAGGTTAATAGCAAAAAGGCAATCAATTCTATTTTCATTATGTATATTACAACTTCTTATGTATCATTTTACCTTTTTCATTTCAGGTTCCTTGCCATTAGCATTGGAATTATCATAATTAACATATATCATTACTCCTTCCTTGATGACTATTTATCCCACTTGGGTATGTTTTCTTATTTTATTATATTTTTCAACCACTTATCAACAGGTAAATACTCATATTCCACATTTGCTTCATTAAATTGGGATCATCTCCCTTAATTTCTTTCACATGCCATGCTAATTTTTCATTAACACTTTCTTAAACACATAGGTTGGTCTGAGATTAACTCAGGTTCCACCTTATTTATTTGTCATTGTTCCATTCATCTTCTCATTTTGTACTTGTTATAGGAGTTCTCTCCATCTTATGTGGATTTCATACTGTGATTCACTTTATAAGAATAAACTTGTTTGTCTTTTACTTTATTATCTTATTAAATCACATCTTCAAGAACTCCTCTTTTTCTAATTTGTATTCATATTAGATTTCATGGTGTTGTATCTTTCTCTTATCATTACCAAACATTCAGGTTTTGATAGATAATAATAAAATTTTCATCTTCTTTAAGGTAGGATTGAGATATTCACACCATGATTTCTTATTCACTATGCTCTTTAGATTGTCTCAAAATGACTACTTGATCAGAGTAATCAGAAATATAACAATCTAAGAGTTCCATACTTACCTTTCTTCAATAATTGAATTCCTGGCCAGGGCACCCAAATACTAAGATTAGGCAGTATGCACCATATTTTTGTCATATTCCTAACTTAGACATCATCATAGTCTTAAGTCCTAGTGTCCCAGTAGACTCAGTGAACCTAAAGCTCTTATACCAACCTGTGAGGACCCGTCACGCGAAACGAGATTACTCAAAACATAAAACACAATCAATCACTGATTAATCACATACCCAAAAATATGGGTAAATTAAAACTGATTTCAACATCAACACCCGCTCATAAACATTTGAAGGATCCCGACATCTTTCTTGAATCCATGATATGCCACACAAACAAGCATTAATATGCTCACAAAAGTCCGATTCATTTGAAACATTATATACAAACTTTATCACGCCCGGACCTGAGAGTACAGGGACGACTCTAGGACACACTAGACATATAATCAACTTTCTCAAATATTCATTACTATAGCTCCTCTTTTCTGCCACATATTTGTTTTCGTCACTTCTGATTACCTAAAAAAAAGGTGGCAAACCACAGGAGTGAGACCCAGTCCCAGCAAGAGATATAACCATCAACAACGTTTATTGATTACAACATTTTTATGTAAATAAACAGTTAAGAAGTTTAATCAGATATAACAAATAAGATTAATAGTACTGAAGATTAACAAAATACATAGAGGAGCAGATAATAACTATCATTATCAAGCTGACTATCATCATTTTCCTTATTAACCGTATAAGAGATTCAATAGCGTATGCATAACTAGCATAAGCAAGTCTAATAGCATGTTATCTCTATTAACATGAATAAGTCTAGCATCATAAGCATATCTAACAACATTAGCATGTCTAACAGTTTGAACAGATCAATATCATAAGCAAAGCTATCGACATAAACATGAGTAATTGCATAAGCATGATTAGCAGTATATGCATTTCTAATTATAGAGGCATGGCCAGCATGCTAAACATAACTAACAACATGAGATAGCTAGCATCATTATCATAATCAACAGTAGCATTATAGATATCAACATAAGCATGACTACTGTATGTACATATTTATAGTCTTATGCATATCCACAACATAAGTATAATTACTATCTCTTAATTGCACTAAGCATCATCTTTATGTAAAGAGAACAAACAAGGGTTATCATCCAAGGTGAAGCATCATGTATAACCCTAAACAGATATGCTATACAGTTGTATTACATCTTTTATTATGCCATGGGGAATTTGAATCGTACCACTCAAAGTCCAACCGACCCCTACAAAGGGATATTCGGTTCTGTACAAGATCTAGGAGTACTGGTATCCTAAGATCTCTTCCCCTTGGTCAGTACGAGTAAAAAGGCAGTGACATATCAGTCAAAGCTGCCACCATAGTGACATATAGTCAAGCTAAAAACCACTAGTCCGACCTTGGTACAGGTCACGACACTAGAAACCAGGGTAATCAAACCCAATCACTGAGGTACAACCGTAGTTGTCCTCTAATCACATCATGTTATAACCACAGAGACACAACCGCAACCATTCTGAATCACATCAGATGTATGAGGCATGACCATAGCCACCTCCACAATCTATATTGTAGATGACAAGGATATATCTTCAATCTGCGACCCCCGCATATTCAACAATATGTGCTCCGAATTTCCCTTAGGAATACTCGTTTCACCATCCAGCAAGTTCTGACACTGAAGATGGTTCTATGGCACAGGGCACTACATGATTAGAGTTGCACTTGATTAGTTATGCCAATTGGGTGAATTAAGGCTGCATCAAACAAGTGGACATTCAAACCCTAATTCACTTCTAGCAATCATATAAATATCAAAACTTTGAAAAGATATAAAATGTGTGAAACATAATTTCTCATCTCATCATCACATGGTACTATTCACTTTCCATTCATGAGACCACACTAGTCATCATACTATCACCAGATATAAATCTTTTTCACAATAGCACAGGGTATCAACCCTTTTCAACATAAGAGGATTACACCTCATTCAGGGCTCAACCATGCCCAAAGGTCATTAAGACCATCATACTATTACCTACAAGATCATTATTATCTTTCCATTCCTTATAACAAGGCTCAACAACATCACTTACATATAATATACCAGATCAGCACAATATGGTAGTAATGAGCTAGGAGATATTCATAAACAATCATAGCAGGGCTATATTACCATTAAGAACATTCCTTTATTACATCTACATGTAAGGAATCTAGATATGATTAACACTCATCATATTCATAATGCACATGTTTAGCATAAGAAAGTATCAACCATGTGGCTATGATAATCACCAATTAACATATCAATGTTATGATCATATTTAGGAGGTTATTCCACCATCATTCCATCATATAAGAATGTTAAACATGAATACTCATATTTATCTATTAGCATTAGAGTTAGGTTCACAATATAAATTATATTAATGTTATTAATCATCACTTATACCCAAACCCTAACTCACGGCATCCCCATTAGATCATGGATGCATAAGGTGAAGCATCACCATCACATTCCATACTATTCTCAAGTATGAGCCCACACATAAATCAGGGTGTAACCATCATGTTATAGCATACTAGGTTTCAACAATAATAGAGTATTCCATGATTGTATTAGTCATTCAAGGACTATTAATACCCAATTATCATCATTTAGTTATATTAAAGCTAGGTATAACAAGCTATACCTAATTAGGGTTACATATCAACACAATGTGATTATCATCCCTTCTATTCATATGAGTTAATAGGTAAGATTACCTTATTAAGGGTAACTGTCCATTTGTTTCATCATCATTCAACTTGTATCACTATACCACAATGTCACCCAGAACCATTGGGTGTTTAAAAGGTAAGACTACTGATTGTTTACATAAGTAAACACCTTAGATAAACCACGTATGAAATCCTTGATTTGTGCTCCACAAAGAGTCACCATATAACCCTAGACATCCCTTGATTAACAACACAAAAAGTTCCATTGAGAGTACGGTAAAACCCACAATCGATTGTTCAGTTAAAACAAGACATCCATTATCAACAAGTAAGCTCATTAAGTTCATCATATAAAGAAAACCATATAAATTACATTATTAGGACCAACATATTAATTATCCATCATTCCACCTTATTGGAGGAATAAACATTAGATCTTGACCATAGAGTCAAGTTCATATGTTAAAACTATCAATCACAGTATAGGTCTGACCATTGCATCAAATGACCCAAGAAACCATTGGTCTAAGGCTTAATTGATGCTAAAACTATATAATTAACTCACCATAAATTGTAGAGACCTGATCCACCCTCATTAGTGATCATTAAATCACTATAGGTTGTTAGATCAACACTATATTCCTTAATCAGCATCAAATATCAAGCTAATGTCAACATTGATTGATAACATCAGTAGGGTATTAAATGGATGATCATTAAACTTCTAATTGGTCCAAAACCTGACCTAAGGGGGTGAACATAGGTTGTCAAAACAACCTAATCCAAGTCACATTATACCTCAGTGCTAACACACACATGATCACATATTCATATATAACTGAAATCAGAACAGAGAACATAATAAAAATCGAAATCTAAGTCAAGCATAGCTTTTTTAGTGCATGAATCATCATTTTCAAGTAAGAACATGACCTAGAAAGTTTATGGTAAGCAATAAACGTGGAGCAAGTTATAAATCTTGCCTCTAATGCGAAGATGAAACCCCGCACAAAAGAAATCTCGAGCATGTAGGGTAGAAAATCTAAGAGTAAGTTAGGAATTCGTCCATCTAGCACCTTTCTTCATCAAATGAGAAAATCCTAAACATAAGGAGTAAGAAAGGTAGGGTTTTAGAGCTTTAGAGCAAATTCTACTATGGAACATTTTTCTGGTTGTGAACTACTAATTTTGAAATTTAATCGAGTAAACTAGGTTTGATCGATCATGTAATTTCACTAAATCCCATCGCACATATCAGTCAACTGATTCGTGTTGAGCAAGCGTTAATAATTTAAACATGCAAATTAGGAGTCGAGCGGTGCCGACACTGCCCGGCACCCGGGTAAACACTGACATCTGTGAATAACGCAGACCAAACCGAAATCGTCCGAAATCGTCTGTTTGATGGAGTTAAATCGTGCGATTGGGAGTGAGATTCTACTCACTGTGGTTCAAAACGTCCGAATACAACTGGAAACGTGTCCAGACACCTATTTCCGGGCATCCACTGGGTTGTCTTCTACCTCCAGATAGCCCTAGTTGCAACCTATTTTATGCAACAATTGAGGAGGAAGCTCGATAAAATGCCAAATCAAGCTATTAGCTACGAATTCTCATTCTACCTTCAAGGCCGAGCTTCGTGCTGGTCTTATCTTGCTCTATCATGCGCCAACCGGCCCTAGGTCGGACCAGTTGCTTGCAACATCTTCTACCTCACAAACAGGTTGAACGAGACGATTGTGCTCGGTGCTAGACGCAATTATGGTTGCAGATTCTGATTATAGGCTCTTGGCCTAGCTCAAGATGGCGATTTGGTGTTGCCCTTCACGCCCAAATGGTCCTAGTTCGGACATGTTGCTGCAAGAAGCAACTCCTTCACGTACAGGTGAAAAGGGAATCTTGGCTGGGTGCCTAAACATAGCTAGGAGCTGTGAATTCCGGTTGGGACAACAAGGTTAGAGTCGGGGTCGTCGATTCGAGGTGTTGGTCACGCCCAAGAGAGCCCTTTAGCCGGCCGCCACAACAAATGTTGTTCTTGCTGGTCGGCACCCTAGCAGGAGGATGGGGCACAAGTGGTTGGGTGAGGAAGTAGGAAGGAGAAGGGTTGCTGGTCGGAGCTCTCTCTCTCTCTCTCTCTCTCAAGCCCTAGGTCGCATCAACCCTTTTCCTCCTGGGCTGGCCGATTGAGTTAGAAGCTATGCGCCACTTTCAAGCGGTGCTCTGTCAATCAGGACTCGTTTCCCTTTGGGGAAGAAAGGAGATAAGGGAAACGGAAAAAGGAAAAAGATTATAAAACAAAAACTTGGAAAATTACAACTTTGACACTGGAAACTGAAAATGTCACAACTTTCGCCTCGTAGGTCCAAATCAAATGATTCTTTTTACAAAATTTCAAGCGTGAGATCTACTACAATATCAAAGCAAGAAATCATGCTAATTAGACTGTAACACCCGATAAAAGCACTAATTGCATCAGTGAGTTCTTAATTCAACTTAATCTACTTAATGATGCACTAAGCATTAAATTATTGTAATTAAGCTTGTTCAACTCATTAAATATGTTTAGGGGTCTTAAAATTATCATGTGATCATGGTCAATTTAGATTGGGGGAAGTGGTTGCTTTACCATAGGCAAGTCTCTACAAAAGTCCCTAAAGCCATTCAGATTATGTTCAAGTTTCATATGAATCGCACAACTCAATCTCAAAGGTGGACTTAGACATGAAGGTTTGTTTCTTAAACTTCCAGGCAACAACATCACCATCCAAACCACAAAAATATATAGATACCCCATCACTACTAGAGTTAATAGCTATCCATATTGCATAACAAAAATTTTCAAGAACTAGAGGAAATTTTATACAATGCAAACCAAGAGAAAAATTACTTCATATATCGAAGTACCTCATTTAGAGCTTACGAAGGGTGCTATTTGGACAACCTATCTATCTACTTAACTTGCTCACATAAACGACAATGTTTGGTCATGTATAATTCATAAGGTGCATCAAAATTCCAATGATTTGAGTGTCTTACTTGAGACACATGATTACCTTTTTTATTCTTGAACAATCCTTTTAGAAGGATTATGTGGAGTTTTAACAAGTCTACATGATGTGTGGTCAAATTTATCAAGTTATTTCTCAACATAGTGAGATTCCAAGAGTGATACTCCAGTTGAAGATTGAATGTTTTTAAGCCCAAAATAGTATCTGCAACTTTCATCTCATTTAAATAAAACTTAGAGACAATAATGATTTAGTCTAATTAATACCTTGTATATTGAAACCAAGACAAGGATATCATTCACATATAGGAAAAGACTAAAAATCGATCATTGAAGATTGTATAATTGACACACTCATTTGATATGAAGGTTGACAAGGATATAACATTATCAAACTTCTCATAACATTATTTAGAGCCTTGTTTCAAATATTGTAATGACTTAATAAGTTCTCACACATTGGATTCACTAACACATGCCAAAAAGACATCTAGATGATCCACAAATATTTCCGAGTAAAGATCATCATTCAAGAATTCAGTCTTTGCATCCATATTTAGCTAGTGAGGTCATATTTGGAAGGCAGTGCAATTAGCAGTTGAATTATGGTCATATAAGAAACAAGAAAGAAAATATCCACAACAAATAATTCCCTCCTTTTGTGTATATATCTTGGATAATAGTATGGCCTTGTACTTATTAACAGATGAAGACCTAGGTTAGATCTCTAACTTTTGTATTTTTGCCCATTATTTGCACCTAGATGTTTCATATTTCATGTTATATCCCAATAAATGATTTTATCATCAAATGCATTTATAAATGTTTATTTCATGTTTTGTAGGTACTTTGAATACTAATTAATGGAAGGAAGAGAGACACATATCACAAGGACTCCAACAAGTATGGTGGATTCCAAGGAGTCATCAAAGTCAACACCAACCTATTCCAAGTATTTAAGGATCAAAATTGAGTAAAAACATCATGGATGGCCAAGTTCAACATCAAAGTGCACATGAAAACCCCCAAAATGGCATTGGAACTTCACCATAGTCATGATACAAGAATCCAAGTCACAGGGGAATTATAGATTATAAAGGAAGCAAAGAAACTCAACAACCACCAGGTGTGCTCATCAAAACAATCATGGTATGTTGGTCCTAGAATGGCTATATTAGCCACCGTAGCCATGGAAACATCCCCTAGAATAACCATGCTCAAGACCATGCTATGCACCTCTTCAGTCCATCATGGCCTTGGTATTCATTACAATCATGCTCCCTTCATGTAACCATGGGCATGCGACCAACTTAAATTTCCATTTACAAGCCTAATTTTCACCACCAAACAATCACGACTTTCTAGACTACCACTACTATTTTACAAGGTTGCCACCACATCTAGGGTGTTCATCCATGGTCGTGGTATACTTGCACCCTACCTATTTTATCCATTAATGTCACCATTCCCCCCCCCCCACTTAATCCTAGACACCCTAGACCCTTATATAAGCTTTGGTGGTTGTTGGTGTTCAGGGTAAGCATCCTTGGGCATTCATTTTTTCCACATACCACTAACTACCTCACTCCACTCCCAATTCCTCACCTTCCACCCCAAAACCGAACGTTTATGATTTTAGTCACATTCAACCAAATTCCAGGCATTTCCACCTTGGAGGAATAAAGTGCTTAAGCTTGCTATTACAAGAGAAGGCGAGGAAGTCCTCTACATCAAGCAACATGGCTTCCCTCTCCCTTATCTATTTATTTATTTTCTTTTTTCATGAGTTTCTGAGCGACTGGTAGGTTGTTTGGGGAAAATATATGACCTTGATACCATGTTGGGGAAATATTTGTGCAAATTGTTTGATTTTATTTTTAAATCTATATACTTGTTTGTTCCCATTTCCTCTCTCTTTTTAGGTTGATTAATGTCTTAGAACACTTAAGGTATCAGGAAGAGAAGTGTAAGGAGGCGGGATCACCCCCTTACTAAAGATTTGAAGAATAAAACATCCATTCCAAATACACTCAAAGGTATGCTGGAATACGTGCAAAATTTCAAACTTCAATAAATGGTATTCAAAACAACAAAAGTATAGAAGAGAAATAAAAATGTTGACTATATTCAATTTATCACAAGGTTACAAAGGAACATCATAATTTCCCACAAAGGGTTTACATGTATCACTCAACATAAGGATCTTGTAGAGGGAAATCTAAACCATAAAAACTTTTTCTCCAAGCTTTAACTCCTTAAGCTAGTCTAAAACTTCATCCCTTATCATCCAAGTCCTTCACCTAGGGTTGGAAGCATACCCCAGAAAGAAGAGAAAATAGATGACATCAGCAAAGGCTGGTATGTGCATACTAAATAGGAAATTGAGAAATATATGGAATGAAGGATATCAAATATAAAAGGCTTCCCATAGAAAGGATAAGGACCACCCAATTGGGTATCAAGGTAAAAGGAATTGAAATCATATGATAACAAAAGAATACTTTCCATTAATAAAATATAAATATTGTGCCACACAAGCACATGTAAAGAATTAGGGCACACACCCCATATTGTCAACCTACATGCATGTGAGATAAACATAGCCCTAGAACAATATAAACACAAGCGTGGCCAAGTCTCATAAACTTGAAACCTGATAGAGAAAGGAATAATGCCAATATCCCATATATATAAAACATGGGCCAAGAATCACACATCTTGCCCTGGGTATGAGGTTCCTTTCCATCCCAAAAGAGTAGGAAATATCACATCTACTCGGTAGGAAATAACACATCTTCCATAAAAACCAATACAATTACACTACTCTAGTGCTACTGAATCACATAGCATGTTAAATGTAGAGGCAAGCAGAAAGTAAAGTCAAAATATATAAACTAGTCACCACATAAGTGACCAACATATACATCCACCTCATAAGTGGGTAAAAGGTATCACATATCATCTTTTAGAGTTCCATCTTGAACAAAGCATGAGATAAGAGTTCAAAAGAATATCCATGATCACATGATCAATATAAAATAAGGTACTTCACATGAACCATGATTTTCAAAAGATAAGACATTGTGTATAGGCTAATGTCCATAGGACAAAGAGAATGAATAAGCATAGGTAATTGCTCAACATAGAAGAATAGGGGATACATCATACCTCAACTTTAGAGTATAAATAGTCCAAGTCAGTCCTAGATCCAAGCCTAGGCCTCCAAAGAACATCTAGGGAAGGTGGATATGTCCAATACGTAAGGTTCCCAAGCATAGAGAGGCTGGTTTCTCCAACAAAGCTCCTATCTTGAGCAAGAATCACCTTCTCCACTTTAGAGGTGATAAACCCTAACAAAAGAACATGGAGATGGGTGCTTAAGGGCTCTAGGTGGGGTTTCACCATGGAATACCAGGATTCCGACCTGGAGGAATGTGAAAGGAAGACTAACAACATGAAAATAGGGAAGGAAAGGTGAAAAATTACTAATTTTGGTCAAAATAACCAAGGAGGAACTTTAGAAACCCTACATAGAGAAAATTTGGAACCCTAGGAGTGTTTTTCACCAAGGTAGACACCTCCTTTTACCTTAAGACAGAACCTTCATGGAAACACAGAGTAGGGATGGCGCTCTAAGATAGAGGAAATAAAGGAGAGCAACATTTTTTGAATTTGGAGTTGGGAAGGGGTAGATATGGCTATATAAAGAAATAGATCAAGTATGAGGTGTCTATGAGACTTTCCATGTGTCATGTATAAGGGTGTCCATGGACATGCAAGCCTTTATGGATAAGGAATAAGTAAAGCATGAGGTGTCAAGTTACTTTCCATGTGTCCAATGCTAAGGGTTACATGGACATGCAAATCTTTATGGATAAGGAAGAAGCCAAGCATGAGGTGTCCATGGAGCTTTCCATGTGTCCTTAGCCTAGGGATTTCATGGTCATGCAAGAGGATAGCTCATAGTGGCTTCTTGAATATAAAATTTCAGTTTATGTATACTTATAGGCCATCCCAACCGACCTCCAATAAAAGAAATAACCCCATTGGTTGATAGCTTCTAAAGAAAAGCTCATTTATAAAGAGAGTAATTCCTAAAATGCCCTTGGAAAGAAACATCTTCAAACCAAGGTGCAACTAGGTTCCCTATGGTTGAAAAACTCTAGAATGGTAAGGTAATATATAATTATTATAATTCATGTGACAATTTGCAAAGAAAACATCCCAATTGGGTAAATTGCAAAAAAAGTCCAAAATGTACGTAAAATTGCATAACTTGCACAAACAACATCCAAATTGGACCAAACTTCATCCACAAGTTATCTTTGATGTGTTGAATATGAATTTTCCATTATTTCCATATTTTGAAGTTATATAATCACATTAATCATTACTTATGCCTTTACTCATTTTCTCTCTCCTAAACTTATCCTAATATTTCAAGGTGGTCCAAATCAGATGAAATTTGACATGTAGGCTAATTTTGATAGTTAGATTTAGAATTTGAAGTTTGTTTCCACTTTTGAGACTTCTTTTTATGAGATATGGAATATGGCCCATTAACCGCCTATTATCTAAATTATTCATCCAATTAAGTTTCTTATCTTCATATTACCACCAAAATGTGTTATGTGGCATATTTTATGTATCCATTATAAACCTAAGATTAATGTTAGAACATTAGGTTACATTAAGGTGATCTATACATGCATTAGCTCATTGGGTTTATACTAAATATCTATTTAGGTCTAACCTTCAACCTTGTTTGGCTAAGTCCAAAATGTCAACTTCCAGGGTAGGGTTTGAGATCTAGTATGTTACAAGAAGGAATAGGAGGATATGAGAGGGAAAAATCATAATTCTAACTAGAGTATCCTTAGATATTAACCTCTCTTCTTAACCACTCTCTACCCTACTAGCCCTAGGTGTGTGATTTAATTAGATAGGTTTATTTCTTCATCTGAACATAGAAATGATCATATTAAGTGGTTGGACAGGCATAATACAAGGTGAACCATCCTTTTCCTGAACATGATGCCTCCCCTTGCCACTATGTGTATTAGGAAAGTCACTTCTAGAAACATACAATTTGGTAATCTTGATTGGATAATACCTATTCCCTAGTCAATTGAACCTTGTGAAGTTTGTTAAGGGGTGATAAGGACTAGTTCCCCTACATACACCTTATGCCACCCATGGACAACTAGTACAATAGGATTTTCTATCCTCATTTCCATTTTTTGTTTCATTTCATATCATAATTGGTTGGATGTGTTTTCATGATATGACCCTAAATAGGTTGATAGTCACATTAGTCGAAAAATGACCACTTCCATAATTAAATATTAAAACCCTAATTGATTTATTAGTTCACTAGTCTTAATCTAATTATCTTCATTTCTTTCTTACTTAGTCTAATTTTCATGGTTTAAAGTTAAGTCCTTGTTTATTTTTAATTAGTTCTCACTCTTGCCTTCTTATTTGCTAATTAGGATCGCTCATGTTATTGCATTGTTGATTTCTTATCTTTACTTGTTTTCTTTAATGTAATTGTTCCCTAAATTTGTTAGTTATTTTTAAGTGTGTAGAGTTAATCTAGTATAATTATTGTCCTTCCTTCTTGGATGTTCACCTTAGTTAACCAAAACCCACAACGTTATTCCCATGAAAGACTACATTTTACATTAGGAAGCTAGTCAAATATCTTATCTCTAGTCACTAGTACAGAAACTATCTCTTTCATCAGTTAAAACAATTCTATAACATCGGTTAAAAATTGAAACCTAAGTGGGTGACACTACAACCACAAGTCTAAGACGTCGGTTCTTTGGGGAAGATAAAATCTATGCTAGATATCCGGTGTCAATTCTGTGGATAAAAGAAACCGACAAAGATATGATTTTAGGCATATGTTGCATGCCTAAAACTGACGTCAAAAGAGTCATACTAGGTCACATTTGTAATTGGTAAAGGACCCTACATCATAGGTTCGGTATAAGCCAACACCTATCATGATGTACAATATCGGTTGTAGCCCAAATAACTGATGATTTTGATGTATAGTGATGGTTATAACTAATAAACTAACAACTATGACATGCTGCCTAGGGAGGTCATGATGTGCAACACGACCAATTTGGTTTTGTCCTTTAATGTCGGTTATTTTACCAAAACTGATGACTTAGGCCTATAGTGACTTTTTTTTATACAACCGATGACTAAATTTTGGTTTTTTAAATAGCAGGCTTACATCCTGCTGCCCAGCTGGTCAACAGGATGCAGAACATGTAGTTCAATTCTAAACTGTAGGTTAATAACATCTTATGAGTTCAAATTAACAACAGGCCATCAGACCTACTATAACAAACATCATATGCACATAATTTTATTCATTCTCCAATTCCATTTCATCACATGTGCAATCATAATTCATTCATCTTCACATTCATTCACACACATGTTACTTCATTTACATATATACAAATTTCATTCTCATGACGTGTAGAAACATGCATTCATTCATCTTCACATTTACACACATGTATATAGATCATTATTCACATATGCATGCATTAAATTTGGAGTTGCAAGAAGTCATAAGCACCACATGTATAATATAATTTATGACATCAAACTTTAGAAAAACCATTCTTCCTCATCCCAATCAAATTCAAAGTTCACTTCCCTTTTGAAGGATTATGCCCATTGATCTCGTGTCTCATCCAGTTGTTCTCTCATATAGGGCATGTGTACGTCTACTAGTTTTTCTAGCATATCGAAGTCTTTCATTTTGAATACCTACAAAGAGAATGATGTATATAATTAGTAGGTTTGATATGTTCCTATTATGTAATGAGACTATATACTTATGATGATCAATACTATATATATGGATTACATTTTGAATCTCGTCAATGTCTACTACCACATATCTGATAAGCATATCCATATACTGCATCATGTAGTATTTGCATGCCCAACCGTTGTCTTGTACAGAAAACTATCAATTTCAACATACAAAATGTTAATAAATAAAAGTAAGCATAGTTGGCATAAATATGCATTGGTGTTAAAAAACTACCTCAACATTCTCCCAAACTATCGCTTTCTTTTTCATTTCCACATTTTCTCCATCTTTTTTGAATTGTTTTATAGCCATATACGTTAATGTAACACATTTAATTGACATTAAAGTTAGTGTAAAAGTCCATAACCCCCCTCACCACATAACTCTCAATAATGTTCAACTTCAGGGCAATAACAATTTTGAACATCACCTTTAAAAACACTCATGTATTGTTCAAAAGGAAACATCCAATTCAATAAAACTGGTCCCAACATTTTCACTTCCCTAGTCAAATGGACAATAAGATGTACCATGATATCAAAGAATGAAGGAGAACAATACATCTCAAACTAGCATAGGGTAACAAGCACTTCTCTTTGTAACTTATCGAGATTCTCAAGATCAATAACTTTGTTGCAAAGGGTGTTGAAGAAGAAACAAAGTCTGGTTATTGCAAACCTTTCATGCTTTAGTAGTTTAGATAGAATTTCCACAGGTAACATTTGTTGCATTAGAGTGTGACAATCATGAGATTTAAGACCTATCAACTTCAGATCTTTCATTGATACCAGTCTACAGATATTGGAAGAGTATCCCTGTGGTAGCTTAACATTAAACAAGCACTCACAAAAAGTTTTCTTCTCCTTTCTAGACAACATGAAAGCAGGAGGTAAATATATTTTTTGATCACTCCTAACTACTACTGCTATTTTTTTCTTATTCCCATTTCATGTAGGTCCATTATAGATTTCATGCCATCTTTAGTCTTACTTGGTATATTCAATAGAGCAGCAATAACGCTATCAAAAACATTTTTCTCAACATGCATGGCATCGACACAATGCCTAACTGCCAAAGAACTCCAATAAGGAAGATCCTAGAATATTGATCTCTTCTTGAATAAATATTTGTCACCCTATGTGGGAATGGTACATTTTGATCTCTTACCGAATTCATTGACAAAGTATTTTACTCTTTCATAAACAACCTCCCCTGGTATAGGTTTAGGAGCACTCTGTTCCTCATTTGATCCATTGAATGCTTTGTGCAACCTTTGATAAGGATGGACTTTTGGAGGAAACCTTCAACGACCAAGATATACAGTCTTTCCACCATGTTTTAGTCGTATTGAATTAGTGTTCTCTTCACATATAGGGCACGCTTAGGATCATTTTACACTATATCCAGACAAATTCCCATATGTTGGAAAGTCATTATTAGTGCAAAACAACATAGCATGCAAATGAAATGTCTCTCTACGTGAAGCATTATATCTCATCACACCTTCACCCCAGAGTTTCTTTAAGTCATTAATCAGAGGTTCAAGATAAACCCCAATATCATTTCTAGGTTGTTTAGGGCCCGATATCAATAATGACAGGATAACGTACTTATTTTTCATACACAACCAGGGAGGAAGATTGTATATAACAAGCTTAATAGACAAAGTGCTATGTTGGCTGCTCAATGTGCTATGTGGATTCATCCCATTCATAAAAAGCCCATGTCTTAGATTTCTAACTTCTTTACCAAATTCAGGGTACAATAAATCAATCTTCTTTCACTGTGGGGAATCAGACGCATGTCGTAGGATCCCATCATTATTTTTCTTAACCTCTTCATGCCACCTTGAATTCTTCACATCCATCAAATTAGCAAACAAGCATTGAAACTATGGTTTTATAGGTAGATACCACATCACCTTGGCAGGAGAGCTAGTTTTGGACTTCCCCAAAGTCATCATTTTATACCTTGGCGCCCCACATTTTGGACAATCTTTCAAATCAACATAGTCCTTTTTGAAATAACACACAATCATTTGGGTGTGCATGTATAACATTTTCTTTACAAATTGGTACCATACATAGGTCATCAGAAGAGCCAGATTTCTATGACCTCATCTTCCTCAATCAGTGTGAGGAACAACAGGCAGGACATCTCGTGTCTCTTCCATAATAGCTTTCCAGGGTATACTGGCAACTTCACTATTAGAGTTACAGTGGCATGTTGTACTCTCTTCGCAATCGAGGGATTTCTTATTTATCTCATATCGATGTGGCATTAACATTATCATCGGGAGATTAGTGATACATCATCCCGGCATATACATATAATGAAGGATTGAGAGATTTAATGTTTATCTCACATCAATTCCTCCATTAGGGCATAAGGATATTCACACCCATTACCCCTACATACTCAAAAGTATGCTCTCCAGGAGTTCCCTTAGCAAAACATGTTTCACTGTGTATTTGGTTTTCAATAAAATTTCGGCAGCATTTCTCCACAGTTCTTGAAGTACATCGATGTAGATGGCCAAATGTCCACCAACATATGTACTTAGAGAACAAATGGGAAGTGCTGACGAAACACCTTGAAATCTGAATACACATTATACACTTACATCCTAAGTGAAATTAATTGTTCAAGAACAGTCTCAAACTGGGGACTATCCAAGATTTACTCCTAATGAGTAAATCTCAGACAAGTTTCTAGGCCACAAAAATACATGTATGTTGTCATTCATATACCTATCATCCTAGTTTCATCATTCGTATCTATAACATTGATTTCAACATCTCCAATGTGCATGCATGTTCATCATCAAAATAATCATACACATAAATTATTTAGGACCTAGGGAGGGAGAGATGACCTAAGATAAACTAGAAATTAAGGATGACAAACTAAAGAAATAAGGCAAATTACACTAACTAAGATATATCTATCCTAATTAATACTAATCAATGCAAGAGCAATAAGTAGCTAACCATAAAAAAGTGATTCACTATTAACAAGGTAACAAAAATATTGTAAAAAGAAAGGAATCTAGATTAACACTAGCTACAAATAGGGAAATTAGTATTTTAGCAAGTGATGAGGGTAGTGGGATGTTTGGGGGATATGTCACCTTCAACCATGTTTAAGGGTCATATTCATGCACACACATCCTATTAGTTTTCATTTGTTTTCATATAGGATAGTCATTAATAGGGGACCTCTCTTACCTAGCAGTAGGGAAAGCATAAGCTCCGACAGTAGTGGCTAGCTCAGGCCCAATATCTGGTGCCTTCAGTGATGGCGAGCATCAACTCCTCAGGCGAGAAACTCCTCAAGCAAGTATAGTGAGAGCGGCGGTAGCGGTGGCTAGGTCAGGCCCAATCTCAATCGCCTCCAATGGTGGAAAGCTACAGTTCCTAAGGAGAGAATCTCCTCAGGAGAGCATAGTGGGAGCAGTGGAGGTTGGAGGAAGAGTAGCGGCGAGAAATGATGGTGGAAAGAAGTGACACACTGGTGGTGGCAGATTGAGTAGCTGGAGCTTGGGGAATGACCAGAGACCTAGGTGGAAATCATGATGAAACAGAGACTGGGTGAAAGTCTATTTCATGTGAGTGCTATTAAGTTTCTTATATTTTTTAGTTGTTTAGAAAACTAAAAAATAAGAATGTAGTCATCAGTTAATCATACACAACTGATGAATAATTCCATATCCAAACAAAAAATTGACCTAGGTTTAGGGCCATAGTTGTCGGTTGGTAAAAAACTGACGACTAACTCCTAAACTGAACAAAATATAGACACTGGTTTAGGGCCATAATCCTCAGTTACATTTGTAAAAACTGATAAATGACTACATATCCAAACAAAAAAATAACCCACGGGTTAGGGGTATAGTTGTCGGTAAATGAAAAAAAACTAATGAATAACTCTTAAACTAAACAAAAAAGGCGTCAGTTTAGAGCCATAGTCATCGATTACATTTGACAAAATTGATGACTAACTATATATTCAAACAAAAAAATTGCCATCGAGTTAGGGGTATATTTGTTGATTTAGCACGAAAAGTTGACGACGAAGTAGCAATTTTGGTCAAAAATATTTTTGCGGGAACATGGCACGAAAACACCTAGTCATCAGTTTCTTCTAAAAAATCATGATACAAACCCATCTCGAAGAAAAATTTGTGTCTCACCAAGGGGACTTAGTCTTCAGTTGTTTGGTAGACCCGACGACTAAAGGGGGTTACTTTTTCTATGGGGACATGGTGAGAACACTTTGTCGTTGGTTATATACAAAACTGACACCAGACTGAAAATTTTGGAGGCAATTGTTTTCCTCGACAATTTATATTTTGCGGGAAATTTTAGACTTCGATTTCTATGAAAACTAATATGCTTAGGCAACAAACACTTGGTTGTTAGATAGGGAATAAAAATAATGCCCTTTAGTCTACTTAGGATATCCAATAAAATAACATTTATCAGATTTAAGGTTAAGCTTTTAGGAAACATTTTCCTTACATAAGCTTTGCATCCCCAAATCTTCATAAAAGACACTTTTGGATGCTTTCCATATCATATCTCATATGGTATCTTTTGAACCGATTTAGATGGTATTCAATTTTATGTAAATGTGGCAATTTCTATAGAATACCCCCAGAAGGTACTTAGAAGCTCTACTAACTCGTCATCGATCACACCATATCCAGTAATGTGTGATTCCTTCTTTCTAATACACCATTATGCTAAGGTGTTCTAGGTGTAGTCCACTGGTATATAATCCCATGGGATCTGAGAAGGTCCTCAAACTCTTACATTAAGTATTATCCACCTTGATTAGAATGGCATGCCTTAATACTTTTCCCAAGTTGGTTTTGTACTTCATTCATAAACTCCTTGAACATGTCAAGAGTTTTTGACTAATGTTTCATTAAGTAAACATAGCCATACATACTGAAGTCATCAGTGAAGGTAATGAAGTACTGATACCCAACTCTAGAGGCTATTCTTAAAGGCATGCACACATCACTATGTATGAGTCATAATACATCATTATCCTTCTCATTGTTACCAGTGATAGGGTTCTTAGACATCTTACCCAACAAATAAGATTCACATGTCTCTATTGATTCCAGATAAAAAGAATCCAGATAACCATCTTTATGGAGTATGGATATGCAATTCTCATTTATCGTTCCTATATGACAATTCCAAAGGTACTTTTTGTTTGAGTCGTTGAGTTTTAGTCTTTTTGTATTTACAATATAAACAACTATCTTCAGATCTAGCAAATAAAGACCATAAGACTATGAGACCCCTAACCTTTCTTAAAATGTTTAACATGTTTAATTACCATAATTTAGTTCTTTAAACTTAATCTAACCTTTTGATATGTTTTGGTATCATGTGACCAACTTAAGTTTCAAATTTGGTCCAATTTGGACACTTTTTGTGCCAGTTATGCAATTTTATGCACATTTTTTACTTTTATGCAATTTACCGAAATCTGATATTTTACTTGATATTTGTCACATTCATCATAATCCTTAGATGTTTCCTTATCTCAAGGATCTTATCTTTCTTGCTTCTTCTATCTAGGGTCACTAGTAGAAATGACGTATAACATCACATTTACTGGAATTGGTTATAAATCGAACATCGATGCTAGTAAACTATGATGTCAGTTAAAACTATCAACTGACACCTATGTCTGGAGGTTGGCCTATTTAGAAAAGACACGAGTATCTCTTTTTCTTTAACGTCGGCTGGTAGAAACAAGAACCGAAACCCAAAATCACCCGTGAAATATTATTTTCCAGGAAAAAAAATTTGCCTCCAAAATTTTCAATTCGATGTCAGTTGTGTACACACCGACAACTCATGTTCCGCGCCAAGTCCCGCAAAAAAATTTCCCCCATATGGCGTCAGTTATTTAGAACATAACGGATGACTAAATACCCCTCGCAAGGAAAATGTTCATACCTTATTCTGCGTCGGGTGTTGCATGGTAACCGACGAGGATGTTTGTTCACGCGTTGTCCCTGTGAAAACAAAATTCCCCCAATTTTCCGAATAGGCGTTAGTGTTAGGTTCCAAACTGACAACTATGATTGTAACTCTAGCCCAATTTTTTTTGTCGGCATATGTGGATAGACGTCGGTTATTATACATTGAAAGCAATGATGAACACCCCATCCCGATATTTGTAAATGGTGTTAAGTGTCAGTTTTAAGCAACAACCGATGTTGATAATTAAATGAATAGCACAGTGTGAGCCAGTCTCTTCCCCTTCTATGTTTCATTCCCGATTCTCTATTTCCGCTTAAGCTAGGTCTCATGATTCTGTGTTTCCACTCGCCGCCACCGTTGTTGCTGCTATGGAGAGGAGCTCGCTGCCGCCACTGTGGAGAGGAGCTCGCCGCTGCCGCTGTGGAGAGGAACCACCACTGAGGAGATCACCTCTACCGCTCTAGTTCGTTCGCTACCACTGCCACTCTAGTTCAGTTGCTGCCACTCGTTTGCTCAATCATCTCTGCCAATGACCACAGCTACAACCTGCCATCTTGCCACCACTTGCCACCCGCTTCACCACAACTTCAGTCATCTCTACCTCCACCTCCGGCCACAGCTGCGACCATCTCCACAGCCACAGCTGTGACCACCTCCACCTCCGGCCTCCGCCACCACAACCTGCTCCACCAGTGCGGTGAGTTTTCTGTAAGATTATTATTGATTAATTAGGGTTGATTAATATTGATTAATAAGGGTTAAACGAGGAATGAATGAACTTAGTTCAATATATAATTTGTTCTCCAAAATTGTGTAGTTCATTAATAACAATTAACTAGGGTTAATGATGAATGAATGAATTTAATAAATTGTTATTGCTTTCTTTCTCTCTTGTTAGTGATTGATTTAACTTATTTCAATATATAATTATTCTTCAAAATTGAGTAGTTGATTATAATTGATTTGGGTTAATGATGAATGAATGAACTTATCCAAATGGAATAATGAATTGAATTAAATGATGTTACACAAAACCTAGGATATGAACGATGATACTATGATTGTAGGTATATGAATGACAACATATATACATGTATTTTGTTGGCCTAGAAACTCGTCCGAGATTTACTCATTAGGAGTAAATCTTGGATAGTCCCCGATTTGGAACTATTCTTGAACACTTAATCTCACTTAGGATGTAAGTGTATAATGTGTATTCAGTTTTCATGATGTTTCGTCAGCACTCCCCATTTGTTCGCTAAGTACATATGTCGGTTGGCATTTGCCCATGTACATCGGTGTACTTGGAGAACTGCGGGGAAATGCTGCTGAAATTTCTTGAAAATCGAATACACATTATACACTTACTAGTGGGATTAGGTGATCAAGAATGGGATAGGTGGTACACATTTATCATATATAACACCGTCAACCCTAATATATACTTGTATTCTCTTTGATCATAGAATGGATAGATCATGGATGTCCATTCCAAATCGTTGCACCCCAGATTTTATTTCTGGTCTTGATTAGTTTATTAGATTTGCCGAGGAACATAGGAAACAACCTAAAGATAGATTATACTGTCCATGTAGGCATTGCGGTAACAACTTGAAAGTTAGCACTGGTGACGAAATCAAAAGTCATGTCATGTGCAACGGGATTGTACAAGGCTATACAGAATGGCACTGGCATGGGGAGATTTCAAACCAGAAATCAGTGGATGTCGATAGCAGTGCTTGTGTGGAAGAAGAAATTGCCTCTGATGACGTAGATGTGAACGAACCAGTTCTAGTAGACATCATTGATGCGATGTTGGATAGTTGTGGGGTAGAGAACACCGATCCACCTCCCATGTTTAGAAACATTGTGCATGATGTTGGGATACCGTTGTATACAGGTTGACTAAGTTTATGAAGCTTAGCACTGTGTTGAGATTGTATAAGATGAAAGCTAACATAGATGGAGTGATAAAAGCTTCACGTCAATATTGTTTTTGTTAAAAGAAATTCTTCCTGTAGGAAACGAGCTGCTAATCTCAACATACCCATTAAAGAAATTGTTGTGCCCAATGGGAATGGAGGCCAAGAAGATACATACATGCCCAAATGATTGTGTATTATTTCAAAAGGACTATGTGGATTTGAAAGATTGTCCAAAATGTGGTGCATCAAGGTATTAAATGACGAGTTTGGGGGAGTCCAAAGATAGTTCTCCTGCAAGGTGATGTGGTATCTACCTATAATATCTCGGTTTCAATGCTTTTTTGTCAATCCGATAGATGCGAAGAATTTGAGGTGGCATGTAGATGTTAAGAAAAATAATGATGGGATCCTACGACATGCGTCGGATTCCCGAAAGTGGAAGAAGATTGATTTATTGTACCCTAAATTTAGTGAAGAAGTCAGGAATCTAAGACTTGGGCTTTGTACAGATAGGATGAATCCGTATGGGACATTGATAAGTCAACATATCACTTGGCCAATTATACTTGTTATATACAATATTCCTCCGTAGTTGTGTATGAAAAATAAGTATGTTATGTTGTCGTTATTGATATCGGGCCCTAAACAACCTGGAAATGATATCAACGTTTATCTTGAACCTCTGATTGATGACTTAAAGAAACTTTGGGCTGAAGGTTTGATGACCTATGATGCTTCATGAAGAGAGATATTTCGTTTGCATGCTATGTTGTTTTGCACTATTAATGACTTTCCAGCATATGGGAATTTTTCTGGATATAGTGTCAAATGATTGAAAGTGTGTCCTATATGTGAAGATAACACTGATTCAATACGAGTAAAAAATGGCGGCAAGACTGTATATCATGGTCATCGGAGGTTTCTTCCAAAATTCCATTTGTACCGTAGGTTGCACAAAGCGTTCAATGGACGGAATGAGGAATAGAGTGCACCTAAACCTATACCAGGGGAGGTTGTTTATGAAAGATTAAAAGACTTTGTCAATGAATTTGGTAAGAGATCACAATGTACCATGTCCACACAGAGTGACAAATCTTTATTCAAGAAGTCAATATTTTAGGATCTTCCTTATTGGATTTCTTTGGCAGTCAGGCATTGTATCGATGTCATGCATGTTGAGAAAAATATTTGTGATAGCATCATTGGTACTCTTTTGAATATACCAGGTAAGACTAAAGATGGGATAAAATCCAGAATGGACCTACGTGAAATGGGAATAAGGACAAAATTAATAGAAGTAGTTAGTAGTGATCGGAGAACATACTTACCTCCTAGTTACACATTGTCTAGAAAGGAGAAGAAAGCTTTTTGCAATTGCTTGGTAAATGTTAAGGTGCCACAAGGTTACTCATCCAACATCCATAGATTGGCATCAATGAAAGATCTGAAGTTGATAGGTCTTAAATCTCATGATTGTCACACTCTAATAATGCAACAAATATTGCATGTGGCAATTCGATCTATATTGTTGAAGCATGTAAGGTTTGCAATCACCAGATTTTGTTTCTTTTTCAACAGTCTGTGCAGCAAAGTTATTGACCCTAATACTCTCGATAAATTGCTAAGAGAAGTGGTTGTTACCCTATGTTAGCTTGAGATGTATTTTCCTCCTTCATTCTTTGATATCATGGTACATCTTGTTGTCCACTTGACTAGGGAAGTGAAAATGTTGGGACCAATTTTCTTGCATTGGATGTATCCCTTTGAATGATACATGAGCATTTTTAAAGGTGAAGTTTGAAACCGTTATCGACCTGAAGGAAGTATTATTGATGGTTATGTAGCGAGAGAGGTTATGGATTTTTTCAATGACTTTATGAGTGGTAATGATGCTCCTGTTAATGACAAGAATATTAAGGAGTATTCTAGCAAAGGAATTTTGGGATCACGGATGAAAGTAATCAGTCGTGAGCAGTTGGAACAAGGTCACTTGTATATTTTACTCAACATCGATGAAGTGAGTGTTTATATCGAGGAACATACTAATTTCATCAAGAAACAATATCCTCGATCCAATTCAATGTGGCTTGCTAGAGAGCATAACAAGATATTTATTAAGTGGTTTAAAGATAAAGTCTTACATCAACTATCTCAAACACCAAATAATCTTGCTAAAACTATCAAATGCCTCACCTTTAAACCAAAATTGAATGTTATGTCTTATGAAGGGTTTGACATAAATGGGTTCTCATATTACATAAAGCGTCAAGATGATAAGAGTGTCGTCCAAAATAGCGGGGTCACCCTTCAAGCATCTTCATTGTTTTTTACAAGTGCAAAGGATAAGAGTCCACGTGAAGCTAAAATGTCATATTACAGTGGCATTGAAGACATATGGGAGTTTAACTATGTAGATTTCAAAATTCCTCTCTTTAAATGTAATTGGGTTGATAACACCAAAGGAGTTATAGTGGATGAATTGGGTTTCACGTTAGTGAACTTTGAAAAGATTAGTGAGAAGGGTGAACCATTCATATTGGCATCACAGGCGAAACAAGTATTTTATATCGATGATCCTGCAAATGATAAATGGTCGGTTGTTCTTCATGGTAAAAGATAGTTCATTGAAGACCCTATAGATGAAGAAGAGTACTATGATAAGTATGATGATTCCAGTCCATTCTCAATTGGGTTGCCAACACCAAATATTGAAGCTAACGATGACTTGTATGTGTGTGGAGATAACACTAAAGGAATGTTAATTGATAAAAGATCACAGTATTATAGGCATGCTTTTATTTTTTTATATGTTTTATTTCTAAATGTGAACTTTGCAATATTTTATTATCCTCTAGTTATGTTAAATGTTAAATGTTTGATTTTTTAATGACACTTTCAGATGGCTAAGAATGAGTATGATGACTGTGATGATTATTATCGTGAGGGTGAGGATATGAATGTGGTTCCTTCCAAGTTATGTTTTTCAGATATATCCTATATTTCTATCTATATGTCCATTTATAGTTATATCCTGTAAGTGTATTTTTTGTCAAATTTTAGGTTGATGATGTACCCCCTGAAGAACTTAGGGTACTTGATGAGCAGCAAAAAAAATTGAAAAAGTGAGGGGCATCACTATGATGAACAAGTTACTACAACAAAGGGGCAATGGACCCAAACTGACTATGGATTTTGATCATGCAGGAAATCCAGTTGGAGTGAACCACAATTCGTTTATTTCATATCTTGGGGTTCTTACTAGTAGCCATTGTAGTCCTAATGTAGAATCTTGGCATAAAGTTCCTAAGGGGAAGAAAGACTTAGTATGGAAGGAGCTATGTGTGAGTTATTATTATTTGCAATTCTATTTTGCATATTACTAATTTTTAGGATACTAGTTAAAAGAAATTCTATTTTGCAGAGTATATTTGAACTGGATGAAAGCATGCATCGTAAATGTGTGATGCAGCGCTGTGGGAGGGTCCTAAGGAACTGTAGGACAAATGACACCTGATATTACATACGAGATGCTAAGAAGAGGAAGAAGTCATCCATTGAGCAATGGAACTACCTGGACCCCAAAGACTGGGAGAAGTTTGTTGCCAAAAGAAAAATTGATGAATTCAAGGTATTAAGCGCCACTCCCAATTTAATTAATATACATTCTTATGTATTCACCTATTCAAGATTGACCTTTAGTGTTACTAACCAAATCAAAGTGCTTACTAACAAGGCTATCAACGATGCTCATAGAGAAAGGCGTGCATTGAATGTGCATGTCAACACAATGGGTCCAAAAGGCTATGCAGGCATTTGCCAAAGACTACAAATTGTTGTTGCTGTTGAGTCTGCTACTACTCAAAAGATCGGGGAGTCCTCTACTGCAACTCCTGCCCCTCTACCTCGCCATGTTGTGTGGATAGATGGGAGGCAAAACAAGAAAGGATATATAACCAAACCCACAACTACTGAGGCGACTAAAAAATGGTAAAATTCAACTCTCAGAACAATCAATATTGATTATTATGTGTACTCACCAATTTCTATTAGCTATTAGTGGGAGCTTCATGAGCAGAGGAAGCAAGGCAAGTTCATCCCTGAGGGCACAAGGAATGAATTGATAGTTGCTCTTGGTAAACCATAGCATCCCAGATGTGTTAGGGGTGTAGGTGCTGGTGTGGGCATAAATGCGTTCTTTGGGCCATCACAGCGCAAACATGTCCCAAAAGCAAGATTTTCAAAAGTTGAGGTAACCTATTCTTGTTTTAGAATGTTATTGCAAAAGGGAATTCAATAATCAAAAGCTAGCGTTTATTTTATCCATGTATAGGTAGATGAGTTAATTGATAGGAGAGTCGAGGAAGCACTTAATAAGAGACTCCATGAAGCAATGAGCAAGTGGCAGGCTTCTCAGACTGCCACTCAGACAGTACCTGTGATGTGCAGCTCTTCTCCTACTGTAGAGGTAGTTGGGAGTACTACCTAGAACATCTGCTGTAAGTATTTTTATGAAATAGTAGCTAGTCTTTTCAAGATGATATGTTTATGTATATATGTATATAACATACTTTATGTAAATTTGTAGGGGTTGAAGCCATGCCGTCTAAAAAGCAAAGAATTTATTATTGCAGAGGCTGAGGCTTACCCACCCCTTCCAGGGGGCATGTTTCATGGCACTCTAGTTGCAGTTGGTGTGGTTTGTGTGAACCTGAGACTTGTACTCCACCCATAGAGGCATCATCCATTGCCATATGCCCACCTAGATTTTGAAATGCTTGGTGAAGCAGAAGGCTGAGTGATATTGTAGCCAGAAGTAGATGTCGTCTATACTGATATTATATAGTAAATTTACATTATGTTAATTTGTTAGCGTGTATATACGAGCTATTCAATTGATCTGAAATTATATATACATGTCAAAAGGAAGAAACCCGCTACAGCTCCGCCTCCACCTCCACCTCTTCTTGAAGTACCTAGTTGGCTTCTAAGGGACCTATACGACTCGTTAGGTCCTAATTGTAAGGGTATGGCAGAATGGATAGGTGAACATGACCCAAATTCTCCTATAAATGTTTCTATTCCGGTGGATGCTGCAGGCGAATCATATGAAAACCAAATATTTATAAAAGATATTTTGGAGTTGTTTTTGTTATGATTGGCTAAATACATCTATGATAGAGTTATGGATATGGTGTGATCTTGTTTATATAGCCATATACCTTGTTTTATATACGGTGATCTAGTTTCTTATATATTAATGCATACGTAATACATATTTTGTAGCCACTTGCACACAATCTGTAAAGATTTTTCATTTTCCCATGTGGGATTTCTAGTTCCATCTTTGATCAGTCTTGTAGATAAAGACCCTTCATTAGTTACTTCATATTTCTTTGCTGCTTTTAAATGTTTTGGTAAAAAAAGATGACGGTGCTAGTAGATACATTCAATGTTGAGTAAATTTACTTTGCTTATAATTTGGACTTAAGAAAATTACATTTTTATTGTGGATTTTGAATTATTAATTTTTAACTTTCTTACCTCTAGTAGTAGGCTTTAGGAGTTACTGGTTATTGTCCCCAAGATGTGGATTGTTTATTATCTAGATCCTTCGGGGAAGGAATTAGACTCATTATATGGACACATAATGAAAAGGCCATTATTCACGTGAGAAATGTTTCATATTTTTTATATTTGTTAACATCTATTATTACATTATTATTTAATAATGCAATTTAATGTGTTACATTAAGATGTAGGGCTTTAAAAGTGTTCAAAAATGTTGGAGGAAACATGGCCAAGACAAAGAAACCGTTACTTTGGGAGAATGTGAAAGTAATTTCCTGACTCTAATATATATATTATTTATGTGAACTATGTGTATTTGTATTTGTTAACATTTTGTATGCTTCAATTTATAGTGTTCTACTCAAGACAACGGGTGGGCATGTGCATACTACGTGATGCGATATATGGTCCTAATTATCAAACATGCTGCAATGGAAATTGGTACCATACAATAGGTATTATATATAGTCTCACTAGATAATATGAAATATATCAATCTTATTATATATTATTAATTTTATATATATGTCATTCTCTTTGTAGGTGTTTAAAACCAGTGACTTCACTATAGGTGAAAAGTTATTAGATGTACATACTCCCTATATGATGGAAGAATTAAATGATGTAAGAGAACAATGGGCAAAAGCCTTACAAGTAGTGGGAATTTTTTATTATCATTGGAATACTGATGGCGATGATGACAATGATAATGATAATGAATGATATTTCTAAACTTTGTTCTCATAATTATTTCTGTATTTGATGACATGTTAGACTTTAAAAGACACACTTATATATACATGTCTGAATGAATTTTTCTGAATTGTCTTATCTGAAGATGAATACATGAGTGTTTAATTCTACATGTATGTGTCTGAATGTGAAAAGAGATGAAATGAATGGAACTATAGGTTGCTACATGTGTGTGAATATGAAATGGAGGAATGAAAACTATAGGTTTCTACATGTGTGTGATGAAATCATAATAATGAAATGTGCTTATACATGTGTGTGAATCATTCCATATATTAAAAATGTTTTCCATCCTTATTAATTTTGCAGGTTTGTAGCCTGTTGTTGGCTGAAATCAATGGATGTTGTAAACCTATAGTTTAGAATTGAACTGTAGGTTCTGCATCCTACTGACCAGCCGGACAGCAGGCCTGTAAGTTGATAAAAAAAATCAAAACATAGACGTCGGTTAACAATAGAAACCGCCAACAAAAACATAACTCGTCAGTGAAAAATATTTAACCAATGTCTTTATCCTTTAATGGCATTGGTTTTTTGTTGCTAATAGACACCTATGGTCTAACCTGGTGTCGGTTATGGATTTTTAACTGACACATATTGTCCCCCTACTGGCGCAGTTTTTTGGTTTGCAATCAGGGGATGACTTGTGGCATCGGTTGTGAAATCGATGCTTAAGGCACCTACATTTAGTGTCACCCACTTGGGTGTCTCTTGGGAACTGACTTCTAAGGTCATATTTAACTGAAGATAAAGGTGACATATGTACTAGTGGGTTTGCTACTTTTGTGGAGAAAGGTGATACTTAGCCAAATTCAGACCTAAAGCTGGGGTTCTTCACCTTCTTTTCTCAAATTTTCTTGTTTCTTGGACTTTGAACTTCTCCCTAGAGGTGAGTTTTCTAACCCTCTTCACTTTTACTGCTTACTACAAACTTTATTACTCATGTTCTTGCTCTAAAATGAAGATCTATGCATATAAAAGCTATTCTTGCTTAAATTTCAAATTTTATGGTGTTCCTTAATTAGTTTCCAGTTATATATGAACTTGAAATCATTTTCTTAACTTTCTTGAGGTATAGGAAGACTTGGTCCTTTCTTACATAACAACCAATGGTTCTAATAACCTATCAAACAATAGCATATAGTTAGTCTGTTAGGCTGATTTTCAATTTTATACACGAATCAATGCATGACCTTATATTAGAACCAATGGAGATGCCTTTATGGCAACTAATGGTGAAGAACCACGGTGACAGATGATAATTCTAACTGTTAATAACACCTTAGTTCACAAATAAACTCTTTTATAAGCTCAGTGATTGATGGTTTAGTGCCCTAAAGATGATATGATCCAATGGTGATTTTAGCTCAACATTCAATGGTGTTCAATGATGGTAGTATTGACCTCATCAACTGAGGGTAAAATAATTTGTCACAACTGATGGTGGTTCAGGATACCATACTTGAAAAACACTAGAGGGGGGGTGAATAGAGTTTTAAAACAATTTTAACAATTATTGAACTCAAACAACCACAATTGAAATTGGAAGAAGGAGACAGGTGTTTAGAGTGGTTCCAACTTTAGTAAATACTAAAGTTGTCAGTCCACTACCCGGTTGCTTACCCAACCGGGATTTGAAAGTATATATTTTATTACCTTCACAAGGATTTATACAAAATACAATACTTTCCTTTACACCCCTTGAACAGCCTTCACTCGAAGTAGATGCACCAACTTGAGGTAGCCTTCTTGAAGTAACTCCAAGCTCCCCCTTGAAGTAGCCTTCCTCTCTAGAAGTAACCTCCCGTTGCACCAGCCTTCTTGAAGTAGCTCAAGGTCACCTTCTTCGCCAATAAGATCTCCACCCTCTCCAATCCACAGCCTCCAACCTAGGAGTAGCAAGGAGAGTACAAACAATAACAGGGAACAAGAAAGGAAAAGGAAATTACAACTTATCCTTTGTAGCCCAAGGCTTGATTTGCCTAGATCAAGCGTATAGATCTCCTAATCAAAGTGTATGGAATTGTAATGACAGTGGATAGGAGATGCTAGCCTATAGGACACGAATTTTGAGCTAAGGAAGGAAGTAGCCAATTGTCACAATGCTCAATTTTCTCACAAACAGATTGCTCAAAGTATGCTCAAGGATTTCTCAAGTGTAACAAGTGAGTTTTAGTGTCCTATGGCTTGTCCTATTTATAGGAATGGCCTAAGGATGCTTAAGGACGTTCTAGACAACTTCTAGGGGTTTCTAAGTGCTTAACTAGCCGTTAGGTACAAGTTTGTTGCTTTAGCAACGACTAATTAATTTACTCTGCAGTTTCTGTCAGAGTTCATCTCGGTCGAGGAATGGTCGACCGAGACACCTACTCGGTCGAACTCTTGTCGACCGACAGGCTCTCTGAATCAAGTGTTTTGCAACGTTTATCTCCAACTGCCAACTACCTTGTTAGTGGTGTCTAACGGCTACTTTGGATCATTCTCGGTCGAGAAGTTTGTCGACCGAGAGTGTCTCGGTCGAGGAGTTGGTCGACCGAGAGTGATCCTGTTTCAATGTTTCAATTTAGGCACTAATTATATGTATGAGTGTGCATATGTGATCCTATTTGAAGGGGATGACTTATCTAAATGTGGTGTTTAGCTAGGGAAGATCTAACGCTTGATTTACATGAAATCTAAGTACTTGTACATTATATATTTGTACAAGTTTTTTACAAAGCGATTACATTTCATGAAAATATAAATATGTAAGCATATGGATTTCCCTAGTACTTTGTCATCCACCTTGTTCCTGCACACTCAAGTAGCTCGTTAGATCAATAAGAATGAAATGTTTGTCATAATCAAAACAAAGGGATTTATAGACGTCCATTTTATCCAACAATCTCCCCCTTTTTGAAGATGACAAACATTTCCAAAATATAAATGAAGGAAATATAAAACATATGAGTTTCATACCTTAAGATTACCTTTTGTAGCTTTTTCTCTTGCTTATAAAATGTGTGCTTATTATTCCCCATGAATTATGGAACATGAAATCCAATTCTCTAGGGAATATAGCAACTTTCAATGTAAAGCCAAGAGTTTGTTTATGAAACTCATTGATTGAGTTTTGCATAAATACTAGGTTTTATATTTATTTCTCCCCCTTTGTCATTTCAAAAAGATATCCGTTTAAGAAAAACTCCCCCTTAATTAGATGTCCCATCAAATCCAATGAAAAATATGTCCATTAAAAGCCAAAATGATGCAAGTAAAAGTTTTTTTGTTTAAGAAGCACAAATATCAAAGAAAACATCTTCCAAAGGAGTGATAAGCAATTGCTTCCTAATTTTGTTAAATTGGTCTAGTGGAAGCGGTTTTGTAAAAATATCAGCCAATTGATCTTCCGTATCAACATGATGAAGGGAAACATGATTCTTGGAGATATGATCCCTCAAAAAGTGATGACGAATTTCAATATGTTTAGCTCGGCTGTGTAAAATAGGATTGTGTGCTAAGTTTATAGCGCTCGTGTTGTCACAAAAAATAGTCATAGATGAAAGATTAAAACCATAATCGTTTAACACTTGTTGCATATAAAGCACTTGAGCACAACAAGATCCGGCTGCCATATATTCAGCTTCAGTTGTAGATAGTGCAACCGTATTTTGTTTCTTGCTAAACCAAGATACTAAAGCTCTTCCTAATAAGAAACAACCACCACTAGTACTCTTGCGATCAAGTCGACAACCAGCATAATCCGCATCAGTATAAGCTTTAAAATCCAAGGATTGTCCTTTTGGATACCATAAACCAAAACAGGTAGTGCCGGCTAAGTAACGAAGAATTCGTTTAACTGCTAGAAAATGAGAGTGCATAGGTTGTGATTGAAATCGAGCACAAAGACCAACGGAAAACATAATGTCCGGTCTAGAAGCAGTTAAGTAAAGCAAAATACCAATCATGGCTCTATATAAGGAATCATCAATAGGTTCCCCATTTTCATCCTTATCAATTTTAATAGAAGTAGCCATAGGAGTATTAGCATGTTTGCACTAATCCATCCCAAAACGTTTTAAAAGTTCTTTAGTATACTTTTCTTGGCTTATAAAGATTCCAGCAAGTGTTTGCTTAATTTGGAAACCAAGAAAGAAAGTTAGTTCACCCATGAGGCTCATTTCAAATTCTTTTTGCATAATGTCACTGAATTGTGTGCACAATGAATCATTAGAGGCTCCAAAAATAATGTCATCAACATATATTTGCACAACTAGGAAATCAGATGTATATGTTTTGAAAAATAAAGTAGAATCTGAACTTCCAATAGAAAAACCATTATCAAAAAGATATGTCTTGAGCCTTTCATACCAATTCCTAGGTGCTTGTTTTAAACCATAAAGTGCTTTCTTAAGTTTATAAACATATTCACCTTTTTCCGGTATTTCAAATCCTGGTGGTTGGGCAACATATACTTCTTCTTGAATGATGCCATTTAGAAATGCACTTTTTACATCCATTTGGTAGAGTTTGATGTTTTTATGTGCAGCAATAGCTAGTAACATTCTAATAGCTTCAAGTCTAGCTACTCGTGCATACGTTTCATCAAAATCTATTCCTTCTTGTTGATTATATCCTTGTGCTACTAACTGAGCTTTATTCCTTATTACTTCTCCTGCCTCATTTAACTTATTCCTAAAAACCCATTTAGTTCCAATGACAGTTTTATCTTGTGGTTTAGGAACTAAATCCCATACATCATTTTTAGTGAATTGATTCAACTCTTCTTGCATGGCTATTATCCAATAATCATCTTTAAGAGCTTCAGATATCTTCTTAGGTTCAATGATAGAAACAAAGGCCATGTTTGCAACATCTTTGAAGGAAGACCGAGTTTTGACTTTATCATTAGGATTTCCAATAATTAGTTCTTGAGGATGATCCTTAATAAGCCTAGGTGTAGGTTGGGGTTCAGCTTGGTGATTGGTTGTAGTAACTTTCTCACTATCATTTGGTATGTTTAAATTTTCGAATTGATTAGTGAGATCTATGATTTCTAGATTTTCAGATTTTGGCTCTTCATGAAAAGAAACATGAATAGATTCCTCAACTTTTCTAGAGATAGTGTTATATACTCTAAATGCATTGCTAGAAGTGGAATATCCCAAAAAGAATGCTTTGTGTGATTTAGAGTCAAACTTATCTCTATCATCTTTGGTATTTAAGATATAGCATGTGGAACCAAAGGTATGAAAATAGTCAACTCTAGGTTTCTTAGAATGTATTATTTCATATGGAGTTTTCTTCAAATGAGAGTGAACAATTACTCTATTTAATACATAGCATGCAGTGTTTACAGCTTCAGCCCAAAAGGTTTTGGGTGTGTTGTGTTCGAGCATCATAGTTCTAGTCATTTCTTGTAGTGATCGATTTTTCCTTTCAACTATACCATTTTGTTGTGGAGTGCGTGGAGCAGAAAAATTGTGAGTGTACCCTTGAGATGTATAGAATTCCTCAAATATATGATTTTCAAATTCTCCACCATGATCGCTTCTAATGGTACATATTTTGCTTTGTAATAGATTTTCAATCTTAGAAAAAAATTGTATAAAAACATGAATAGTATCATCTTTGGTTGCAATAAAATGTACCCATGTATATCTACTATAATCATCAACGATAACAAAACAATATCTTTTGCCACCAATAGATTGTGTCCTCATGGGACCAAATAAATCCATATGAATTAATTCTAAAGATCTACTTGTGCTAAGTACATGTTTAGGTTTAAAAGAGGTTTTTGTTTGCTTTCCCATTGTACATGGTTCACAATTTTCAACTTGATCAAAAGATAAAGCAGGCAATCCACGAACAAGATCATATTTCACTAACTTTTTAATAACATGTGAACTAGCATGTCCTAGCTTTTTATGCCATAGTTGTAAGGTATTTTCATTTGCAAGCAAGCATTTTCCCACTACAGATTTCATAGAGTTAGGTTTAAGAATATAAAGATTTCCAACTCTATTTCCTTCATAAACAAATTTGTAGTGTTTTCTATTAATAACTTGCAACAGGTTTTGTTAAATAAAAAATCATAACCACTATCACATAATTGACTAACACTTATCAAATTATGGTGCAAACCATCTACAAGTAGAACATTCTTTATTTCGAGGTTTGTACCAACATTACCTATTCCAACGATTTTTCCTTTACCATTGTCTCCAAAGGTGACTGTGCCACTTTTCTTTTCTTCAAAGGTTTGAAATGCATTCTTGTTCCCGGTCATATGTTTGGAACATCCACTGTCAACCACCCATTCCTGCATGAAAATGTAGATTTTGGTACCCATGTGATGGTCCGATATGGTTAGAACCATATAAGTATAGATTGTATAAAAATTCTGTTTCATAAGTCCAGTCGGTCGACAATTGTTCGACTGACATCTTTCTTGGTCGACAAATTGTCGATCGAGAAGGTTATTGTATTACAAACAAAGAAACACAGAAATTCAGCTCGGTTGACAAATTTTCGACCGAAATAGTTGTTGTTTAGTTGTTGTAGATTTTGATTTGTTACAGACATCCAGTCGGTCGACAAAAGTTTGACCGATTTATTGTTCGGTCGACAATACTTCGACCGACTAAGTGTATGTTTCAGTACAACAGTTCAGAAAATTCACAATATGCATAAAACCTTTTGTTAAGTTGAGATAAGACAATATAAATTGCAAAATGGAGCATGTAATCATAACTCAACTAAAATGCATTTGACTCTACTGAGTTTGGGGTTTTAGGACCCAAACTAAGTCGGAATCCTTAGTCTTATAAGGGCATGAAAATGAATAGTGTCCAAGACGTAGACAAAAATGACAAGTAATAGAATCAACTTCATTTCTCTTTCTAGCCATTGTGTTCTTAGGTACAAACATAGTCTGAGTTCTCCTGGGTTGATTTTTCTTTGGAGCATATCCCAAACCTTTTCTTCCATTGAAACTAGTACCAACGCTTAGAATGTTATCAAGAATATCTTTTCTTCTTAACTCATAAAGTTCTCTTTGTAGCTTAGCAATGTCATTCATCTTCTTGTGTAAATCTTTTCTTGCTTGATCTAAATCAGATAATAATGAATCTCTTTCTTTTGCAACATTGTCATAGTCTAGATGGTTACACAGAATAGGTTGAGTCTGAAAATCTTTTAATTTTGCTAACAATTCAGTCTTTTCTTTAGAAATAAGATCAACATTTGTTTCTAAAGTGAGTAGCTTTCTAGTACAATCATCTAAAGATGTTTTTAAAGACAAATTCTCAAGATTAATGTTGTTCTTTTCAGAAGAAATATTATATAATTTAGCACATAGCTCAGCGTTTGATTTGATAACCTTCTTTAGTTTCTTCTTTACATCAACATATTTATCATGAGTTTCTTGTAGACTAGTAATTAACTCTTCTTTAGGAAGATCAAGTAGGCTTACCTCTTGAGAGTCTTCATCATCTTCCCTTGCCATTAGACATTCCACCTTTTCTTCTCCGCATTCACTGTCACTTGACTCGTCCCATGCAGCTTTATAGGCTTTTTCTCCCTTCTTCTTGTGTGAGATTTTCTTTCCTTTCTTTGCTTTAGGACATTCATTTTTGAGATGTCCTTTCTTCCCACATTCAAAGCACCTAGGAGGAGAAGAAGAAGAACTAGAAATTTTTTTAGATTTAAACCTTTTGTATTTCTTACCATTGACAATCAAGGCTTCTTCTCCTTCTTCTTCACTTGACTCCTCACTTTCTGGTGTGACGATCTTTGAAGCTTTTAGAGCCACATCCTTCTTCTTTCCTTGCTGATGTTCACATGCTATTCTTTCTTCCTCTTCTAGGGTTGCTTCATGAGCTTCTAGGTTTCCAATAAGTTGCTCCATTTTCAGTCGAGTGAGGTCATTAGCTTCTTCAATGGCTGTCACCTTTGGCTTATATTGAGGAGGAAGTGATCGAAGGGTTTTTGATACCTGATCTTCTTCAAGGACAGGTTTTCCTAGGGCATTTAAACCATTAACAATAGAAGAGAATTTTGCAAACATTTCACTAATAGATTCATTAGGATCCATACGAAAGTGTTCAAACTTTTGTTTAAGCATGCTAATTTTGGAATTTTTGACTTGGACTGTACCTTCATAAGTTATGGACAGTCTATGCCAAATATCATAGGCTGTGTCACAGTTAGATATCCTATTAAATTCTCCTACTGAAATTTAACAATATAAAATGCTTACAGCTTTAGCATTCATTTGAGCCATCTTTACCGTATTTGCATCCCATTCCACAAATTGAGTTTGAGGAAGCTCATATGGGGTTGACACCATCCTCCATAGGTCCCAATTGATGCCTTGGAAGTAGAAATGCATTCTTCTCTTCCAATATTGGTAGTTTGTTCCATCGAACGCTGGAGGTCTAGCAACAAGTGTCCCTTCAAGGTTAAGGTTGTTGAGCACTCCGTCACCCATTCTTCAAGACCTTGTTAGGGTTCCTTGAAGCCTGCTCTGATACCAATTGAAAAACACTAGAGGGGGGTGAATAGAGTTTTAAAACAATTTTAACAATTATTGAACTCAAACAACCACAATTGAAATTGGAAGAAGGAGACAGGTGTTTAGAGTGGTTCCAACTTTAGTAAATACTAAAGTTGTCAGTCCACTACCCGGTTGCTTACCCAACCGGGATTTGAAAGTATATATTTTATTACCTTCACAAGGATTTATACAAAATACAATACTTTCCTTTACACCCCTTGAACAGCCTTCACTCGAAGTAGATGCACCAACTTGAGGTAGCCTTCTTGAAGTAACTCCAAGCTCCCCCTTGAAGTAGCCTTCCTCTCTAGAAGTAACCTCCCATTGCACCAGCCTTCTTGAAGTAGCTCAAGGTCACCTTCTTCGCCAAGAAAATCTCCACCCTCTCCAATCTGCAGCCTCCAACCTAGGAGTAGCAAGGAGAGTACAAACAATAACAGGGAACAAGAAAGGAAAAGGAAATTACAACTTATCCTTTGTAGCCCAAGGCTTGATTTGCCTAGATCAAGCGTATAGATATCCTAATCAAAGTGTATGGAATTGTAATGACAGTGGATAGGAGATGCTAGCCTATAGGACACGAATTTTGAGCTAAGGAAGGAAGTAGCCAATTGTCACAATGCTCAATTTTCTCACAAACAGATTGCTCAAAGTATGCTCAAGGATTTCTCAAGTGTAACAAGTGAGTTTTAGTGTCCTATGGCTTGTCCTATTTATAGGAATGGCCTAAGGATGCTTAAGGACGTTCTAGACAACTTCTAGGGGTTTCTAAGTGCTTAACTAGCCGTTAGGTACAAGTTTGTTGCTTTAGCAACGGCTAATTAATTTACTCTGCAGTTTCTGTCAGAGTTCATCTCGGTCGAGGAATGGTCGACCGAGACACCTACTCGGTCGAACTCTTGTCGACCGACAGGCTCTCTGAATCAAGTGTTTTGCAACGTTTATCTCCAACTGCCAACTACCTTGTCAGTGGTGTCTAACGGCTACTTTGGATCATTCTCAGTCGAGAAGTTTGTCGACCGAGAGTGTCTTGGTCGAGGAGTTGGTCGATCGAGAGTGATCCTGTTTCAATGTTTCAATTTAGGCACTAATTATATGTATGAGTGTGCATATGTGATCCTATTTGAAGGGGATGACTTATCTAAATGTGGTGTTTAGCTAGGGAAGATCTAATGCTTGATTTACATGAAATCTAAGTACTTGTACATTATATATTTGTACAAGTTTTTTTACAAAGCGATTACATTTCATGAAAATATAAATATGTAAGCATATGGATTTCCCTAGTACTTTGTCATCCACCTTGTTCCTGCACACTCAAGTAGCTCGTTAGATCAATAAGAATGAAATGTTTGCCATAATCTAAACAAAGGGATTTATAGATGTCCATTTTAGCCAACAATACTATGGTGTAACTAGGTATCATGAGTTGCTTCAATTAAGCCTTAAACTGATGGTTTATTTGGTTATATGATCCAAGGGTTAAACTGACATATCAACCAATAGTTTTGAAATATTAAACCTGATCCAATGGTTGTGAATGGATGCTTCATAATCAAATGGATTAGAATGAGTCCCTTAGTATTGTATGTGATTTCTAATAATTTGAATTTGATGATTTTCCCCATGTGATCAATTTAACGAGCCGTTTGTGGACCATTGATGGTTTGCTTTAAACATGCAACTGGTGGTGAGCTTTACCATCACATTTGATGATGGGTTTTATCCCTACAATTAATGGTACCCTTTATACTATTAATAGAGGGAGGTCTAGGGTTAGATGGTGACTCTTTCTAGTCACAACAATGACTTTATAGGTTGTTTGTTTTAGGTCTTTACTTATGTAAGGAACCAATGGTTTTACATTCTGAACAATCCAATGATTCTAAGTTGGTGTTTGTGGTATCTTGGTATGGTTTCATGATGTTGGAATTGATTGAGGTTTTCCTTTAATAAGGAATTCTTACCTTTGCCTTCATATGAATCTAATGGATAATGACCATATTGTATTGATATGTAACCCTAATGGGATATATCTTGTTACATTTAATACTAATGTAACCAAGTGATGGTGATTGATGTTGGTATGTATGCACTGAGAGCCAATCATGGGATGATTGATGGGATACATTAAGATTGATTTGATAAGCATCAAAGGCAAGCTTCCTATTCTTTCTGGTTCAGTCATATGAGATAATGATAGAACAGATTGAATGTCTAGAGAATGACAGTACTCAATGACATATGCTTTCATGTTAAGGACCTGAACGATGAGATCATACAGATGCTAAGAGTTTGTACATTCTTATTATGTCCCTAGTCGGATGTCATTGTGGAAGGTAGATAGATAGCAATGACACACAAGACTAGATTGTGGTGTTGGTTGATGACAGAATCTCGTTAGTCATGATATAGAGATATGAAACCAAACACATAGATACTTGTTAGAGAACAAGTGTACCGGACAGACCCACTGTGAGTTTGACACATGGAACCATTACATGGTAGTCACAGTCAGTTCTCACAGTGATGGTGGTGAGTGTGATTCTTTGACTTGAAATCACTACACTCAACACATGTTGTTGGGTACACTTTGACATCATCAAACGCTGTCCTGAAACATGGGTTGTTATAAAGGTGATGATTGGGTGGCTTTAACATATGGGGATTTTGAGGGGTGAGTGATAGATATGGGATTTTTCCCTCCTGGGGGAGTTTGATATCCACGGCCACTTGATGAGTAGGATTGAGATAGGTGTGTGCACGCATGTGTGAATCAGTATGCGATATTGATGTCATACATATCTCCTCCAGTCTACTCTGAGATCAAGAAAGTGAATGAACATTGACAAGATGACTATTCCATGCCTTGAGTTCATTCGGGATATCAGTGATAAAGGAATTATAAATTCACTATAACACCATTCACAGATTGTAGGATTGAAAGTTATTCGCCAACTTTCTATTTCACTTGGGTAGCACTGATGTGAGACTAGGCACCACTCTTTTCTTGTGAAGTCATAAGTGTTATGGACTTTCACTGCCAACGTGAAATGGACCTACAGGGTCACACACATAAGATTTAACCTAGAAGAGGAGTTTATCCACAAATGATGTTTAGATTGATTACTAAAGGAGTTTAATAGTTCAATTAAACACTCAATCAATTGATAGCTTAGTATCATAGTGTTCAAGGTGTTGGACCGATTTATTAGAGTATCGGATTGATTGGAACTACAATTGACTGATTTGCATAGTCTGCTGCCCCAACCGATCGGCTCATGGGATGAACTGATCGACTCAGGTTGGTGAACCGATCGGATCAACTGGTGAGATGATCGGCTCATATATCAATGAGACGATCGGCTCAATTGTTGAACCGGTCGATACATGTGACCAACCGAGATCGTTTGGAAAGTCAAAAAATTCTTTTTTTGCAAATACATATTTGTTTCACTTATACAAATTTGATTTGGACAAGGACTAATATTTGATTAGTTGGAAATGAACATGAAAGTCAGTTTGAGTTGGATCAGGACCACGAACTGATCGGCTCAATCATGAACTAATCGGCTCGGAGCACCAGACGATCAACTCAGGTCCCAAACGATCGGCTCAGGCCCCAAAACTATCATTTTAGGGTGTGAACCGATCGGTTCAGCTGGCGCAGTTTGTTGTTTTTGTGAAAATCTTGAACCCTTCTACTCTTGCATTAATCCCACATTTCTCGGGGTACAGAACCCTGTCCCATGACCCTCCTATATATATAGGGGTATTGGGGGATTTTCAGGTACAACAACTCAGAACACCAGTTTCTCTACAAAGTTGTCATTCTCTCTGGTTGTGGTAACCAGGAGAGATCGAGTAAGTGCTACCTGATAAGGGAGGCACAACAAGGGAAGGACAACTGCAGAAAAGTGACTGGTTGCAGGAGAGTGTGTCGGTGACTAGTATGTCGATAGGAGGGTACGACTCCTTCCGATTCCTTATGGGACAAGGAGATCGGAGTTCCAGGTGGTCCATGTGGACTACTACAGAGGTGGGAGACTTCTACCGGTCAGAGGACAGTTGTCAATCCTGATAGTCCCAGTGAGACCAGGAGCTACACAGAAGCCATCCAAGACCAGAGGTGAAGACCACACAAGCGGCGATGTAACGTCACCGAGAAAGCCTCAGGACAAGGTAAGTCTTTACAAACCATCCTTCCTATTGTGTAGATGTTGGCGTGATTCCTTTATTCTGGGTTTGGGAGAAGAAAATTTTTGTTTCCGCTGCCTTCTCTGTATCCCCTAAAACCCAACAGTGGTATTAGAGCCACATTAACTACTCTATACTTTAGGATTATCAATATGATCGATTTTGGTTTGTCGCTTTTATTTATTGCATACAATGTGAATAAAATTGGCTTTATGCATGTCCAATCCTAAATCCAAAAATTCCAATATATATATATATATATGATATGTAATATGAATGCACTCGATACCCGTCGCCCTTAAACGAGTTTTGCAGTGGATGTATAGCGTGGTTATGGCCAATAAACCCTATGTTTGTGTGCTTGGTTGAATGTGGTTACTTGCATCTCAGTCTGCGCACTGATTCCCTATCTCTTATTCCTGATGTAACTCAAGATAACTCGAGATTTCTTTCCTACCTTTGCTTCCCCTGAATGTAACTCGGGTTTCCCAATTTAAATGTAAATAGGATAGATCTTTTTATATTTCCTGTTATGTCAAAGAACGGAGGACAATCTGACGACGGCTGAGACGATCGATTCAAGGCGTGAATTGATCAGTTGGTGATCCAGACGATTGGCTTGAGGAGTGAGATTAGAGGGTGGTGACCTGAGGAGATGCACGACGACCATGCGAACTGATCAGTTGGAGGAGCCAACCGATCAGATGGTGGCAACCAGACGACTGGCCAGAGCGAGCAGGTCATTCATGTGATGAGTTGATCAACTCGTACGACTATAGCACTTCATGATGGACATATTGCATGTGATGTAGACCTAGATGATTGTGATTCCTCTTGGCTTGTGGAATCACATTAGGATGGCCATAATCATTGCTTTTATTGTTTTGCATGTTTTCTGTGGGATATAGCATGTATATGATACATACTACGTATTGTGGTGATTGGATATGTATATGTACCTATAAAACCAAATCTCTCATCTAAATATTAAGTCTTTTACGCCTTCCATTAGTGGCACACTTGAAAAACTTGATCGACTAAGCGTAGGTTACGCCAAAGCGTGGTGCGCCGTCTATCTCGTGGAAGTGTGAAGGGTAAACATGTAGGTTCTGCCAAAGCAGGGTGCATGTTTACTCTGTCGGCTTTTGGGTTAGACTTAACTGGTCATTCTTAGAGCGTCTAAGCCCAGAGGCATGGAATGTTCATGGCAAGGTGTTGCACATGTTCATTCATCAAGAGCTGCATATGATGCAATTGGCATGATGACCTACCTAAATAGTCAAGATTGTGGGCGATCAGCCAAAGTTGACTCATGACTTGATGAAATATGGATCTTGACCCACTAGAAGATTGTATGCTACAATCTTCTGAATTGATGGTGAGGGCTATCAATTTGAACAAAAATAGTGGGAGCGATATGTAATTAAAGTCCTAATTATATCGTCAACCTTTCAAATCAATCAAATAAGTCAAAATTGAGTTTTGGACTAAATTGCATATATTTCCTTTTGTAGTACAAATGACAACAAACAACAATCACTTTTCATTGTGATCGGTCCTTGAAAAGGACAAGTTGAATGGGACTAACTTCCACGACTAGCTTAGGACATTGAGAATTTTTCTCACTCAAGAGTGAAAGCTCTATGTCTTGGATACTCCATCTCCAGAGGAACCTGCTCCTACTACACCAAAGGCAGAAATGGATGCTTATAAGAAGCATTATGAAGATTCCATTGATGCAAAGTGCTTGATGTTGTGCTCCATGAACCACGAGTTGCAAAGACAACATGAGAACATGGGTGTCATTGAGATGATTCAGCATCTCAAGAACATGTATGAAGATCAAGCACAACAAGAGAGATTTGATGTCTCCAGGGCGCTATTCAAGTGTGTCATGACAGAAGGAGATCCAGTTGGTCCTCACATGCTCAAGATGATTGGGTATGTGGAGAACCTAACGAGATTGGGATTTACCCTGACCCAAGAGTTGGCTACTGATGTGATACTAAAATCATTGCCAGAATCCTATAATCAGTTTGTGATGAACTACAACATGAACAACTTTGACAAGCCGTTGACAGAGTTGTTAGGCATGTTGAGGACAGTCGAGGCACATATGAAGAAGGACAAGCCTAAGTCTATGATGTTGATCAATTGAAAGAAAGGCAAGTCTAAGGGCAAGTGCAAGGGCAAAGATAAGAAGGGTTCTAATGCTAGCCAACAACCCAAGTCATCCTCAACTCTCAAGGTCAAGAGAGGCGTGACCAAGAGAGGTAATTGCCACCATTGTCAAAAGCCAAGACATTGGAAAAGGAATTGTCCACTCTATCTGGAAGAACTAAAGAAGAAGGAGGCGAAAGACGTCTCCACCTGAAGGTGTCATGAAATAAACTTATAACACTTTTTAGGTATATGATACCAAGATATAAAGTGTAAAGCACCCAATACATGGGGCAAGTGTTTCCGCCACATATAGGAGTACTTTAGTTTATTTTCAGCCTTGAAGGCATGTAATAGAGTTATGAACTGTTATTTAATAATTTGCCAATGGATAGAAACACCTTAATTTTTGCATATTGTATGACAATGATGGCAATGAATAAAGTTGATGTTTCAATCTTTGTGGCAATGCCTTGTTTATCTTATGGTACTTGGTATTCATAAGATAAAATGATACCTAAAAGTTATTAATAACTCAAACAATCAAACTAGCATAAATCATGAGAAATTCATTTCTAGTTTCCATATGATGGATAAATCTAGACTCTTTTGGTTAGAGAACCAGTAAGAGACATGAATCTCTTAGACATGATTAATCAATCTTCACTAGTGGTAATGGGAGAATGATTATCCTATTAGGTATAATACATGTGATGTATTTACATACCTATTGGATTTAATGTTCGTACTTCAAATGGTGTTTGTAGAAATACCAATATGAATATCTTGAAGTGTTCAAGAATATCATAGATGAGGTATGAATTTGGTAAAGTGTTAATTCTTGATGAGATCAATGAATGAAATACTTGGACCAAATGTTTGAGATCCTTATGAGTGATTATGATAGTGTATCATAGTGAACTCGTGATTAAGGCATGGTGATGTCTAAATCGAAAGGAGTCATACTCTAAGGAGTTGGAGGATGATTATCAAATAACTAATTTCTTCTTAAATAAATAATACCCCACACTAATAAAGGACATTAAGAATCACAAAGAGTTGTGAGTTCTTATAAGGTATGAGTTGGTCATGTGATGAATCAACTATCTGGATGAATATGAGGAACTGAATTCTGAGTTATGGTTTATGGCCATTACATCCTAAATGACTTCCATGTGAACCATAAGGTATGACCTTGATGGTAGCACCCATTGGTATGAAATCCATAAGTGCGAATGAGTCTTAAGTGTTAAGACACATGGATGACATTTAGAGAAGGATAATGTTTGTTGATTGCAACTTAATGACTAAAACATTTGGCATACATATACTAAAACTGCATTTCTATGAGGAATAAAACAAGGATGTGTACGTGACACAACCTACAAGGTTTATGAATCCATTAATGCAAATGAAGTATATATGTTACAATGGATTAATCAATATGATTGATTAAGTACAAGAAACTCAGAGCTGGATCTTTACTTTGATGATATAGTCAAAGGTTTGACTGATATGTCAAAGATAAAGAAGGGATCTGTGATTTAGTGGGAGCATATTCACATTCCACATGTTCATGTGAAATGGAAATGTTCTAGAATGGAAATCCAAAGTGAAATTATCGTTAGGGAAGATAGAGATGTTTCCTATGTGATAGGAGTAGAGATCTATAGAGATAGTTCTCGAAAACCTCTTGAACTGAAAAGAGAGAGCATACATTGGCAATCTATACTGAAGGGTTCAGTGTGCATAGATACAGTGGGAGAAAACTTGTCCATGTTACATCGAGTTGGTATTCCAAGGCCAAGTGTCCAATTCTTATGAAGAATGAGAACACTAAGAATAGATATGGATCTATCATGTATGTAAGCATCCCATTATCTTTCACGTATGGACATAGAAAAATAAAGTGCATTCATCATCTTGTATGTAGGACATGACAATATGATGTGCTCATCCTGATAACTCATATGTGGGACATGACGAGTGGATGTTTGTCTAGTTCTAGTAAGGGTTGTTGGAATACCATAAAAACTTGATAAGTACTTGACAAGTACTAGTTCTATGGAAATAAGGAAGGGTTCACTGTAAAGAGTTACACTTATGTGAACTTCAAAAAAAGGATAGAAAATTAATCACAATATACATATGAGAGATATATAAAAGTGAATGTTTGTTAATGGAAATGCTCCAAGAAAGACGTTTAAAAGGAAAAATCTGAGTATTCGTGTGTTAGAGAACATTATTGGATACTATATGGACCTGGAAGTTCATGAGATGAACTTATAGATATTCCCTTCTTTGATGATAAGTAAGGAGTACTTGGTCATGCAATGTGGCTAAAAGTTAGCAAAGGAATACTAGATTGCATATTACAGCAACTCCATCTCATACGTGTGACATACAGTGAAGAGATGAGAGACATGTAGTTAATACCGACTTTGGCAAGGTGTTGCCATAACTCACTATGTTAGCACTAGAGTACAATAACATATGGGACATGTTTGATGATCACTATGAATATGATTCAATGGTGATTGGCTCACAGTGCAAGTGGGAGTCTGTTGGTATGTATGCCCTGAGAGCCAATCATTGGATAATTGGTGGGATACATTAAGATTGATTTGATAAGAATCAAAGGCAAGCTTCTGATTCTTTCTTGTTCATTCATATGAGATAATGATAGAATAGATTGAATGTCTAGAGAATGATAGTACTCAATGACATATGCTTTCAGGTTAAGGACCTGAACGATGAGATCATACGGATGCTAAGAGTTTGTACATTTTTATTATGTCCCTAGTCGGATGTCATTGTGGAAGGTAGATAGACAGCAATGACACACAAGACTAGATTGTGGTGTTGGTTGATGACAGAATCTCATTAGTCAAGATATAAAGATATCAAACCAAACACATAGGTACTTGTAAGGGAACAAGTGTACCGGACAGACCCACCATGAGTTTGACACATGGAACCATGACATGGTAGTCACAGTCAGTTCTCACAGTGATGGTGGTGAGTGTGATTCTTTGACCTAAAATCACTACACTCAACACATGTCATTGGGTACACATTGACATCATCAAACGTAGTCCTGAAACATGGGTTGTTATAAAGGTGATGATTGGGTGGCTTTGACACATGGGGCTTTTGAGGGGTGACTCATAGATATGGGATTTGTCCCTCCTAAGGGAGTTTGATATCCATGGCCACTTGATGAGTAGGATTGAGATAGGCGTGCACACACATGTGTGAATCAGTATGCGATATTGATGTCATACATATCTCCTCCAGTCTACTCTGAGATCAAGAAAGTGAATGAATGTTGACAGGATGACCGTTCCATGCCTTGCGTTCATTCGGGATATCAGTGACAAAGGAATTATACATTCACAGATTGTAGGATTGAAAGTTGTTCTCCAACTTTCTATTTCACTTGGGTAGCACTAATGTGCGACTAGGCACCACTCTTTGCTTGTGAAGTCATAAGTGTTATGGACTTTCACTGCCAACGTGAAATGGACCTGCAGGGTCACACACATAGGATTTAACCTGGAAGAGTAGTTTATCCACAAATGATGTTTAGATTGATTACTAAAGGAGTTTAATAGTTCAATTAAATACGCTATCAATTGATAGCTCAGTATAATAGTGTTCAAGGTGTTGGACCGATTGATTAGAGTATCAGATTGATTGGAACTGCAATTCACTGATTTGCATAGTTTGCTACCCCAACCGATCGGCGCATGGGATGAACCGATCGGCTCAGGTTGGTGAACAGATCGGCTCAACTGGTGAGATGATCGGCTCATATATCAATGAGACGATCGACTCAATTGTTGAACCGATCAATTCATGTGACCAACCGAGATCGTTTGGAAAGTTAGAAAATTCTTTTTTTTCAAATACATATTTGTTTCACTTGTACAAATTTGATTTGGACAAGGACTAATATTTGATTAGTTGGAAACGAACATGAAAGTCAATTTGAGTTGGATCAGGACCACGAACATATTGGCCCAGGCATGAACCGATCAGCTCGGAGCACCAAATGATCGGCTCAGGTCCCAAACGATCGGCTCAGGGCCCGAAATGATCGTTTCAGGGTGTGAACCGATCAGTTCAGCTGGCACAGTTGGTTGTTTTTGTGAAAATCTCGAATCCTTCTACTCCTGCTATAATCCCACATTGTCGGGGGCAGAGAACCCTATCCCATGACCCTCCTATATATATAGTGGTATTGGGGGCTTCTCAGGTACAACAACTCAGAACACCAGTTGATCTGCAAAGTTGTCGTTCTCTCTGGTTGTGGTAACCAGGAGAGCCCAAGAAAGTGCTACCCGATAAGGGAGGCACAACAAGGGAAAGACAACTGCAGAAAAGTGACTGGTTGCAGGAGAGTGTGTCGGTGACTAGTACGGTGACAGGAGGGTATGACTACTTCCAATTCCTTGTGGGACAAGGAGATCGGAGTTCTAGGTGGCCCGTGTGGACTACTACAGAGGCGGGAGACTTCTGCCGCTTGAAGGACAGTTGTCAATCCTGACAGTCCTAGTGAGACTAGGAGCTGCACATACGCCATCCAAGACCGGAGGTGAAGACCGTGCAAGCCGCGAGGTAACGTCGCCAAGAAAACCTCGGTACAACGTATGTCTTTACAAACCATCCGTCCTATTGTATAGACGTTGACGTGATTCCTTTATTCTGGGTTTGGGAGTAGAAAATTTTTTTTTTCGCAGCCTTCTCTGTCTCCCCTAAAACCCAACAATTGATTATGATCACCCTTACTTAATGGCATAATAGAACAATGGAGTACTCTCTTATTGTTGTGCAACAGTAGTATACTATAATTCAATGGTAATATCATGACTTATGGATGGACCCATACTTGATAATGAAATGGAATTTCGTGATGATGTTGGCTTATGCATATAAAATTATATGGTGATGCTATGGGTGAGGGTTGGTGAATGAATGGTGAACTATAACTTCAATGTAACCAACCTTGCTAAACCCTACCCTGATGCAAGTAGAGAATCATGGTTAAACATGTTATCCTTTTGTGAATGATTAATATAATGATGCAATGTCCTTCCTAATGATTTATTGAAACTCTAATGTGTTAAAATGTGGTCATTATAGCTTCATGATCTATGATTTCGTATGCTAAACTTGTACATTATAAGTGTGATAATGGCCAATCATACCTAGATCCCTTATATGTTGATATAATAAAGGAATGCTCTTGATTGCTAAGATAATCCTGAACATTATCTTGTGATCATCTTTTAGTCCTTTAACACAAATTATGTTGAGCCTGCGAATCACATTTGTGGTGATGTTTTTTAAGCCTTGTTATAAGGCATAAAAAGATAATGATGAACTTGCAGGGAAATATATGATGGTCTTAATGACCTTTGGGTATGGTTGAGCCCTAAATGAGGTGTAATCCTCTTATGTTTACAAGGGTTAACACCCTATGATATTGTGATAAGGATTCATATCATGTGATAGTGTGATGACAAGTGTAGTCTCATGAAAGACAATGAATAGCACCATGTGATGATGATGATGTGATGACAAGTATAGTGTCTTGATTAGTAGGTGAATAGTGCAATGTGATGTTGATGTGAGAAATTATGTCCCATACATTTTATATTCTCTGAAGTTGTTATATAGCAATGTATACTAGAGATGAATTAGGGTTTGCATGTGCACTTGATTAATGCAGTCTTAATTCACCCAATTGGAAAAAACTAATAAAGTGGAACCCTAATCATGTAGTGCCCTATGCCATAGAACCATCTTCAGTGTTAGAACTTGTTGGATGGTGAAACAAATGTTCCTAAGGGAAACTCAGAGTGCATATTATTGAGTATGTGGGGTTCTTGTCATCCTCACACCAAGTATTTCGGGTGAATGGTTGTGGTCATACCTAGCCCACTTTTTGTGAATGATTGCGGTTGGATCTTAGTGATTATAATAGGATGTGATTAAAGGACAATTGTGGTTGTACCTTAGTGATTGGGTTTAAATACCCTAGTTGCTAGTGTCGTGACCTGTACCAAGGTGGGATAGTTATATGACTATATGTCATTGTTTTGTTTTTTGACTGATATGTCATTGTAGTGTAGACTCGTACTGACCAAGTAAGAAGAAGATCTTGGAGTCTATCTCTTCTTAGATCTTATATGGAAATGATTTTGACTTAGTAGTGGTTAGTTGGATTTGGTTGGTATGACTCAAATCCTCAGGTCATAATAAAAGATGTAATGCAACCATGTAGCATATGTATTTAGGGTTATACATGATGCTTCATATTAGATGATAACCCTTGTATGTTTGCTCTATATAAAAATGATGGTTAGTGCATTAAGAGATAATAGATATGCTTTTGTTGTAGAAATACTCATGATGGAGATGTGTGCATACATTAGTCATGCTATGTTAATAAATATACTGCTACTTTTGATTATGCTAATGGTGATAATTATCACATGTTGTCAGCTATGTTCATATTGCTAGCCCTATATTATTAGAGATGCTTAAACTGATAATCATACTCATGTAGATAATTATGATTTGATGTTTTCTTTACTTATGATGTAGATATGTTCAACTTGATAGACATGCTAACAATTTATTTATACTTATGTTGCTAGACATATTCATGATGTTAGAGATACGTATGTTACTAGATTTCTTATACTATTAGAAAAGCATAAGATGATAGTTAGACTAGTGATGACCTTGTTTATTTGATGCAATCTTATAAAATCCAAGATGATAGTCGGCATATACTCTGATAATTGTACATGTTGCTAAGTTTATTTATTTAAATTTTTTAGTATGCTTGAACTATTTAATCTGCTCAATTGTCCATTAAATACTCCAACTGATTTGTCTACTTATTATTAAATAATTTGTTGTAATCAATATTTGTTTGAGAGAGTTATATCTCTCGTCGGGACTGGGTCTCACCTGTGGGTCACCACATCTTTTTAGGTGATCAACAACAATAACATTAGAACTATGGAAGTGAGGAAGAAATATGGTAATGGACATTAGAGAAGATTATTTAGTTGTCTAGTGTGTCCTAGAGTCGTCCCTGTACTCTCTGGTCTGGGTGAAAAGTTTGTATATGATGTTTCAATTGAATCGTGCTTTCGATAGCATGTTGATGCTTATATAAGTGGAATATGTGGATAGTGTTCCTTTGTAAAGTTTATGTTGTAGTTGAGGCTACAGATAAATTGTAGAAGATATTGAGTATTATATGGAATGAATCAAGTTGATGGGCTTTTACGTAAGTGTTTATGAGCATTTGAGAAGTATTGAAATTGGTTTTAACTGACCTTGTTTTCTAGATTTGTGTTTAATTAATGAGTAATCATATTTTGTGTTTTGAGTAAGGTCATTTAGTGTAATGGGTTATCACAAAGACATTGGGGCACTGCCATAAAAAATCCCATCTTTTGAAATAGAAAATTGACCATTTTTAATATGAAATATAAATGCATCCTTATCCATACAAGATATAAAAATGATGTTTCTATTTATATCAAGTAGATAATATCATTTTATTAACTCTATACAAGCCCTATGGGTAGAGATAAATTATAGGTTTCAACTATAGTGGCTGAAAAGTTTGTAGCATTTGCAACTCGTAGTTCCACCTTGTCTTTTCCCAAAGGCCTACTTCTTTTCAGAACCTGCATATTTGAACATTTGTGAGATCCACATCTAGTATCTAGTACCCATGATGAAGAAGTAGATAGATTTATCTCTATAACGTATATACCTAAAGTGGAGATCTATATCTCCATCTTCTTCTTCCTGAATGTCGTCAAGTATAAAGGATGAGTTCTTCTTGTACTTTTCTTTCTCCTCATCTTGAGTGTTGAAAAAGTGGACTTCGTCTTGTCCTCAGAACTCTTCACAACCTTACTTTGATCCTTGGACTCAACTACAATGATCACAATCATGGATTTGTCCTTCTACATCTTTGCTTCAGCATGAATCAACATACCAAGAAAATTTGACATCTATGTGGCCATATTATTCACATGATAACATGGAATAAATTGGCTATATGATTTTAGCAATGATTCCAACTCTTGGCTCAAAGAGAATCCCAAATTTTCAAGATGATACACATGTCTGATTATATTGAGCACATGTTCTTCTATTGAGTTTCCCTCTGTCATCTTACACTCAAAGAGCGCCTCTGTGACATCGTCCCTTTCTTTCTTTGTAATTCCAAGGCTCACTTTCTTAAGATGTGTTACCATATCGAGAATCCCCTTGTCCTCACACTTCTCATGAAACCCACATTTCATGTAGCTCAGCATAAGGTACTTTATCTCTAAGGCATCATTGTCATGTGTCCACTAAGCATCCACTTCTTCCCTAGGCACATCAGAAGCAGGTATTTCTAGCATTGGTTTGTCAAGGATGGAGAGCTAGCACTCTCCATTGAGAACCCTTCTCAAATTCCAAAACCAGTTGTCAAATTTTTTCCTATCAATTTTATCCTTCCTAAGGACCGATCACAATACTAATTTGTTCATCATTTGATTCTACAAAAGAAAATTTTCAATTTGTCAAAACCTTTTGATTTGATTTGAAAAGTTTGACGATATCAATTAGGTATTTAATTAATTATCACTCCCATTATTTTATTTGAACTGATATCCCTCACATATCAATTTATAATAATGTAGCGTACAATATTCTAGTGGGCCAAGATCCAAAACAATTCAACTATTACCCATACGACGCCAGCATCCATAGTCAATCATCAAGGTAGACAACTTTTGTCAATTGTACCATATGCAACTCTTAGATAGATGATATGTACAACTCCTTTCCATAATCATCTGCATGCTTCTGGTGCTTAATCTCATTAAGACCACAAAGTTATGTCTGACCCAAAAGCTAACACGATAAAAATCCACCACCCTTGGGGTGCCCACATCTTTACCATCACACTTCCACGAGATAGACATCACACCACCCTTGGGTTGCCCACACTTAGTTGATCAAGATTTTCATGTGTGCCATTTTTGGAAAGAATCTAAAACTTAACAGTTAAATGAGGGAGTTTGTATTTATAAATACATATACTTTATCCAACCACCACATATACAATATGCATCATATACATGCTATATCCCACAATAAAAACATGCAATAAATAAAAAGTGATGGTTATATCCATCCTAAATGAAATTTCTTAGAGCCACAAGTAAATACCACAACCTAGGATCCACATCATATCTAAAAACCTATTGTTGATGAATATCCATGCTTGCCAAATTGGGTTGACCGGTTCATCCCTTGAATCGATCGACTCACCTCCTGGCCAGTCGATTGGTCACCTCACCAGTCATCTAGTCCGGGGGTGCACCATCTATGGGTCCTCCATCCAATCAATTTTGCTCATCCTTGTCGGTCATCCTCGGTCCTCTAGTTGAGTAGCTTTCCTTCAAAGATGGTTATCTAGCATTGTCATAACATTTTTCTTCTTCATTATAATAGGAAAGTAAACTATCCCACTTATACATGATTATTAAGAAACCTTGAGTTACATTCTAGGAGAGCAAAGGTAGAAGGGGATTTAAACTTTTACATTTGGAAGATAAGATAGAGGCTTGGTATGCAAACCGAGATAAACAAGATTAGCAAACCACACAACCATGCATAAATAATTCGGTTTATTGGCCATAAGCACCCTGCACATCCACCATAAAAACTTGATTTTAGGGTGACGTGTGTAAATTGCATATATATATATATATATATATATATATATATATATATATATATATATATATATATATATATATATACACATATACATATACATATATATAGTTTTAAGATTATGTAATGTATTTAATTGGATATAAATTCGCATCACATGCAATATTTGAATGATAAAACCAAAGTCCAATCATATCGATTATCCCAAAATATAGTATATTAATGTGGCTCTGATGCCACTGTAGGGAAATATAGCTACAGAATAGGCAGTGGAAACCAAAAAAATTCTACCATATTCCCCATAAGGAAGTAGATCATTTCAACAACTATAATATGGTAAGGATTGGGTCAAGGATATACCTGGTGCTAGAGAAAGTCCAGTGACATCTCCTCATTGTTGTAGATGTGCAACTGTCTTCTAGTTGCATTAGGACTTGTCTGCTGCACCTCCTGGTCTACACCATGGATAGAAGATTGATGTCATCCTCCTAGTAGAAGACAATGGCCTCCACGCCTCTATGGAAGTCCACACAGACCTCCTAGAACTTATGTCAACCAACTAGAATGGACATGAAGGAGTTATCCTTCCCGTTGATGTGCTAGTCACAAACTTTCTCTTCGACAATTGTTTCTCCCTTGCTATCCATCCCTTTAGTGGGTAGGACTTGATCGGTCTCTCCATTAGTTACCACAATTGCCTATGGGAAGCCTCCATTACCCCTTCATTTATAGGAGGGATTAGGGTATGGGTTCCCAGTTTGTGTGGGAGTGGAAGAGACCAAAAGATCATAAATTTTTGCATCCTGCAAGCACTAAAGTGGTGGGTTGGAAACCGAACCGGTTGGTTCACACATGAGTCGATCGTTTCTCCATGCAAACCGTCATTTCACTTGTTTCCCAATTTCATATGAATTTTTCAATTAATTTCCAATTAATGTTAAACATTAATTCCTTGAACCAATCGAATTGAGCAAGTGAAATGATCAACTTTTCTCAAAAATTTGGGAAAGTCATCATAACCTTTGGTTGGCACGACTGGCTCGATCGGTTCAATAGGTGAACAAGTCATCTCACCCGACCTAATCTGATCGGTTTACCCAATAATCCAATCAGTTGGTGCCCTGATTCATGTAGAACTCAGCCAATTCAATTTCTAATCTACCTGACATTTGAAACTGTCCTTTCATCACATGAACTGGTCAGTTGGGAGTCCAGTTAGTTGTTTTGTTGTCTGAATTGAACATATAAACACTTCAGTAATAAATCCAATCATCATACAAGATCAAGACTCCTCTTCTATGTCATAACCTAGGTGTGTGACCCTATAGGTCCCATGTTACATTGACAGTGAATGTCCAAAACTGTTTATGACATCACAAGCAATCAGTCGTGCCTAGTCGCATATCATTGCTACCCAAGTAAATGGAAAGTTGGATAACAACTTCAACCTACAATCTTTGTATGGTGTTATAGTGTTTGTATAGTTCCTTTTTCACTAATATCCAGATTGATCTCCAGGCATTGGAGTAGTCATCCTCTTCAACATTCAACCTCGTTGCTTGAACCAGAGTAGACTGTCTGAGATATATTTAAGCTCAATATCACATATTTAATCATATGTGCATGTCCATGCATTTCTCAATATCTCTAATCAAGATTCCTCAGATATCATACTCTCATAGGAGGGATAAATCCCATCTACATCACTCACAATCAGTCCATGTGTGTCATAGTCCCCAATCATCACCATTATGGCAACCCTTATTCAGGATTACATTTGATGATGTCAAAGCATACCGAACGACATGTGATGGGTGTAGTGTCTTCAGGTCTAAGAACCACAAACACCACTAAAACTATGAGATCTGACTATGACTACCATGGTAATGGCTTCCATGTGTCAGTCTCATGGTGGGTCTGCCTGATACACTATTCTCTAAAATATATATGTTTTCTTTGTTTGATATCACATATCATGAGTAATGAAATCCTATCATCAACCAACTCACACTTTGATCTTATGTGTTATTGTTGTCTATCTTCCTTCTGCAATAACAACCGACCAGGGTCATAATAAGAATGTATATACTCTTATCATCTGTATGATCTCATTGTTCAAGTCATGTACTTGAAGACATACATCATTGAGTAATATTATTCTCTAGACATTTATCATGTTACATCATTATCTCATAACTAAACTAAACAAAATAAATTGGAAGCTTGACTTTATTTATTAATCAAATCATTTACATATTATGCCATTAGACTCATCATATGCTTGGTTTTCTAGCCATACATACCAACATGATGTTCCCCTATGAGGATTTGTCCTGTAGGACCTCACATGCCCTAGAAGAGGCCCAAAGACCTTTCTATGTCTAGATAAGCTTCTTAATCTTACTCTAGAGGCTCCACAAGTTGTACCAAACAACCATGGTTAGGCAATGTTAGGAACAGCTCCATGGTTGAGTAGTCATTCCTTGGTTCTTTATAGATAGGGGTAGATGCACAAAGGCATTCCAGACATCCACCTGCGATGAACTGATTCCACACCATACTTGAAGGTCCATTCATTATCTTGGCTCGGTAAGAACACAACAAATTTTGGAAATTTTATCTGTTGAGCTTGTTGGCGATCATCTTCTTGGTGTGGATGGAATAGAGGCATGTTCTCTACAACCCCCTCTTTGTTTAGAGGCTAAAACATGGACTATACAGAGCATGATTCTCTATTTCTTCTTCCTCTTCAAGAATATAGTTTTATACAAGTGTCTAAAACCCTTTCCATATAGAGCCCATATGTATTACATAGATACACTAGTCTACAACTTGTTCTCACCCTTTCACTAGGTGGCATGGCATTAGACTATCTATGTAACATCCCTAACCTAGGTTATGCTTTAACCTAGATGTTTTGTTTAAGAAAGTTAATTATATCCTTGATCTTATCTTTTGAAAAGTAATTAAGGCTCAAGAGGAACTTATGTTTCAATTTTAGTCCTTTTTTAACAATGTTGAAACAATGTTTTACTTGTTTTGGACTAAAGTGAAAATTACCCAAGTTGAGAGGTTAACTTGCAAATTTTACATGATAAAATGTTCCTCAAGTGTTATAGCATTATAAGAATGAGAATGATGCATAGGTATGGCTTGTGGTGGCATGAGCACCAAGAAAGAGCTTATTAAGCAATGTTTCTGCATTAAAACCTAGTTTTGGTGTAATGTGCAATTTACCCAAAACCTAGGGTTCAATATGCAAATACCACTCCTAGAGAGTCCCTCATGTTTCTTGTCATCATGTAGAGAAAATAAAATGAGAGGGGCGCCTCATTTGAATCACTTTGGAGGAGGGAGAATCTTGATATTAAAATAATCAAGATTTAAGCATAATTGAAACCCTAATTCAATTTAATGCAAAAAAATATATTCATCAAAGTGCCCTTCCACCAAAAATATGTTGGATGAATTTGCATGTGTGAAAGTCCTTGTGCCTTGCAAAGGCCACGAAATATCCTAAGTGAGTGGAGAGCCCACTCACATTAGTTAACCAAAAAGTAATATCCACTAAAAATGGGATATTAGTATTATAATGGTTAAGGTGCTTAATTTGCTTTTCCTTTAATTCATGGATAATGAAGAGGAATTCTAAGGTGGGAAGATGGATTTTCATGAAAGGAATTGAGTGTGAGATGTGGCACCAATTTTTGGAATTAAAAGATTATTAAAAGACTTTCTCTCTCATTGAAATTCCCTTATATACACTTCATTTTCCACCACATAAGGACTCTTTTTTCAGATTTTCTTTCTCTCCTTGATTTGGCCATGGACAAGGGAGCTTAGAAGAAACAGGAGGACGAACTCCAACCTGTAGGTAAGCTCCTTAATCATCTTCAACCTTGATTTCATAGTGGAAATCGAAAATCAATGCTTGATTTCTTCTTTTCTCCATTCAATCTTCAATCCTAGCCATTTCTTTTCACTCAAAAGCTTGAGGATGGACCTTGGAAAGTTGAGAGAGCTTCATTCACCATTGAGGATGTGAATCTTGAAGCTTGGAGTCAGTTTTGAAAGTGGGTTATATAACTTAAACCCTTAAATGTTATTATTGATTTCCTTTCTCTAACATATGTTGAATCTTTCTTCATTCTCGAAATTCCTTTTAATTGATTGTTGAAATCACCACAAGAATCCCTAAAATATTCAAAGTATGAAGCTTGAAGATGATGATGTCATCTTAATCACACACCTCAATAATATTTTGTGCAAACGGTTTCATAATTGAGTCCAATCGTTCTCAAGACCAATTGAGACCAAACGGTCTCAAGACCGTTTGGGATCAAGTGGTCCCAAAACTGTTTGAAGCTTAAATACTGAGGTAGTTGGATGTTGATCAAATGGTCCTAATTAATTGATTTATAATAGTCCCAATGATGAATAATCTACCATTTGCAAACTACAATCGATGGAAATGATTGAAACCTTAATTGATGGAATTGATCAAGACCGAATGAGTAAATGACCCAAGACCGAATGGGTAAAATACTTCAAGACCGAATGGATAAATTACCTCATACCAAATGGGTAAATAACTTTAAAACTGAATGGGTAATTGACTTCAAGATCGAATGGATGATTGAGTCCAAAATCGAATGGGTAATGCATCTCAAGAACGAATGGGTAATTGAACATCAAAACCTTTTTGGGGTTAATTGCTGATGTGAGTGATGGAGATCCAATGACTCAAATTGATTTAAGTTTAATGGATTCAAGGCTGGGTGATCCATTGATTACTAACCCTAATTGGATTGAATGGTTGAAACCCTAAATCGATTGAGTCTTTTTCCTAGTTGAATGGCTCAAACGGTCTTAAGACCGTTTGAGGTCAAACAACTTCAAGACCGAATGGAGGTCAATCACCTTAAGACCGAATGGAGGTCAATCACCTTAAGACCGAATGGAGGTCAATCACCTTAAGACTGGATGGAGTTCAATCACCTCAAGACCGAATGGAGGTCAATCACCTTAAGACTGAATGGAGGTCAATCACCTCAAGAATGAATGGAGGTCAATCATCTCAAGATCGAATGGAGTCAAGCCCCTCAAGACCGAATGGAGGTCAATCACCTCAAGACCGAATGGAGGTCAAGCACCTCAAGACCAAATGGAGGTCAAGTATCCCAAGATCGTTTGAAGGATCAATTAATTTCAAATTTAAATGAGTGATCATAAAGTATCTCAAGGTTGATCACAATAAAAGTATCACTAAGGTACTTACTGAGTAAGTATGCTTAGAATAATTGACATTTGATGCTTATGGAAGCAATGACCTAATACACTATGTCAACTCTTCATTCAAATTGATTCAATCTAATCAAGATTAAAGTAATTAACCTCCTAGAGAGGATGAGAGAGAGGAACTTATACCTGAGTGATAATCATGTAGTGATTAATCCTCAATACTTTCAACATGAATAAAATATGTAATTAGGGTTTGATCCATGATGATGAGATCATGGAACCCTAATTGAGAAGGTTGATGAACCCCAACCCTATTTTAGGGCAATGCTAGGTGTAACCCTAATTAAGGGTGATGTTATGTGAAACCCTAATTAAGGGTGATGCCATGTGAAACCCTAATTAAGGGTGATTCTATGTGAAACCCTAATTAAGGGTGATGCCATGTGAAACCCTAATTAAGGGTGATGCTATGTGAAACCCTAATACAGGGTGATGACATGTGAAACCCTAATTAAGGGTGATGTTATGTGAAACCATAATTAAGGGTGATGCCATGTGAAACCCTAATTAAGGGTGATGCCATGTGAAACCCTAATTAAGGGTGATGTTATGTGAAACCCTAATTAAGGGTGATGATATTTGAAACCCTAATACAGGTGATGACATGTGAAACCCTAATCAAGGGTGATGTCAAGTGAAACCCTAATTTAGAGATGCTATGTGAAACTCAATGCAGGGTGATGCTATGTATTGCTATATGAAATTCTACCCTAATATAGAGTGAAGGTATGTGAAATCATAATTTTGGATTATAGTGCATGAAACCCTAATCTTGGGTAAAATGATGATAGACCATAATCCAAATCTTGACCTATAGGTTGAGAAAACCTAATTTCAGGTGATGTTATGTGAAACCCTGATATAGGATGATGTTATGTGGAATTATAATATAGGGTGATATCATGTAAAACCCTAATGTATGGAGATGTTATGTAAACCCTAATTGATAAAGATGGGAAACCCTATCCCTAATAATGGAATAGTTATTAATATATTGATAAGTGAAACACCTAAGGTGGTTGTTAATGGATGACCTTATATTAATAATTCCTTAACTCGAGATGAGTCCATATCATTGACAATGGTTGCATATTTCAAATAAATGACTTGTGACCAAGACATTACATGATAAATGTGATGAACTAATGTATAAAGTATTAGGATGGGGAGTACCCTAGTACAAGATAAGTTGTTGAACTTAAGTAATATTAGGGTGATGAGGAAAGTGATACATCAAGACATGATAGATATCACATCCAGCACCTCAAGATTGATACACCTTGATGTAATCTAAATCCAATATACTTGGATGAGTAACAAATGAAGTGTGTCATGTCAATTGTTACATTGAGATGTAATGCACTTTGATAAGTGTAGGCTAACATACCTTATGAAAAGGTTAAGCCAGATTAATAAAGTATGATGTAATCATATTTTGGTAAAGTTGAGAGAGGAACTCATATCTTGTGTTGATAATTCATTTAATGATAAGTGATGAGAATGAATAACAATGATTGAATACTTATGTTATCAATGTTGGCTCCTAACTATGTGGAGCAATGAGTTAGGGCTTGATCATTAATAATATAATCTTGAGAACCTAAATGTTTAATTATGGAAAACCCTAAATTTGTTGGATGGTGATGATATGTAAGGGAAATCCTAACCCTAAATAAGGGAATAGTGATTCTACTCTTACATTGCATAGTGCTCATAGGTAATTGATATAACTGTTATTATGTAATGATCATATAGGTGATCATGAGATGATGATCATAGCCAGGTATTATCTATGATATGTTAATTATTTAAATGCTTTATGGGCCTTGTGAGCCATTATATGTATTGTTTCCTAGTAAGAGGTAACAAGAGATTAAATGGGCTTTGGGAACCATGTGAGATGCTTGTGTAGCAAGTATCATGTTTACCTTGGTCAGATGACCTAAAGGTATTAGTTACCTGATAAATGGTAACAGGTGTTCTTTGATGAACTGAGGGTTTGAATACCCATATTCTATAATCATGGTGATGATATGTTAAGGGATGAGAATGCCCATGATGTGACAAGGGATTAAGATCCCAATGTTCGATAAAGTTTTGAAAAGTACTTGATAGATGAATTATACTTTTATTTGTAGCATTTGTCATAATAATGTTTGAAAACTTGACTGATGCTAAAAGAATACAGTAATGCACCTAATTACTTAAGTGGAATCTTATCATGTAGTACCCTGGCCATATACCCATCAGCGTCAGAATTTGTTGAATGGTAAAATGGGTTGCTCCGCGACATAACCCGAAACGCATATTTTTTAATATGCGGGGATGATGGGTGAAAATATCCTTACGCCCTAATGGAGGAATTGATGTGAGATAAACATTAAATCTCTCAATCCTTAATTATATATGTCTGGGTGGATGTATCACTAATCCCCCGATCATGGGATGGATGTATCACGAATCTCCTGATAATATTAATGCCGGATCGATGTGAGATAAACATGAAATCTCTCAATTGAGAAGAGAGTACAACACGCCACAGTAACTCTATAGTGAAGTTGCCAGTATACCCTGGAAAGCTATTTAGCAGAGACACAAGATGTCCTGCATTAAATCTCATACTGACTGAGATAAGGGAGGTCATGGAAGCCGGCTCTTCCATTGACCTTGTATGGCACCGATTTCGACTTCGCAATGGTCAGTTGGAGTATGAGAGGTATACCTCATCTCCTCAGGGTATAAGTGTGATTGTAAAATGTAATCAGCCGAATAGCATGTTTGCTTAAGGATTGAATACGAAAATCATTGGCTTATGTTACATTTCTTTATGCATCTTTAGTTGATAGATGATATATTTATGATTTCTTGCATTCCTTGAAAAGTAGATAAATCATGTATAATTCTATCATGGGTAGATGCAATGTTCTCCTTAAGAAAGGAGATTATCCTATTATGTTCATACAATATTAATATTGATGTTAATATAAAAGAACTACTGCTCAGTTATTACTATTTATCTACAATAATGATATTTCTGGCAGAGAGTTATATCTCTCGCTGGGAAAATTTTCAATTCTCACGTCCGTGGGATCAAACTTTTTAGGTAGACGCAGAAGAAGAGACAGGAACCCCATAATAGGGAAAGTGCAGCAGCAGCATCAAGGATAGCAGTGATATCTCAGGTGGAGGCACTGGTTGTCATGTTTTGTATAGAAAGTCCTATGTGTCGTCTCTGTACTCTCAGGTCCTCAGAGTCGGTAGATAGTGCTTTTATGTTCAATCTGAGATTTTGGGCTTGAATTCCTCGAGGTTTATGTTGCTTATGTATAGTTTGACAAAGCAACTATTGTATGTAATCCTCGAGAAGAGATGGTACATGGTATGTACTTGTGAACCAGAATGTATATGTAATACTTTGGTTCTTGTTAAAAGAGTTTATTGAATTAGATCTCTTTGCAAAAAGGTTTAAATTTTTAGTGATTTTTGTTAATCCGCTGCTAATGATCACTTCCGCTTGGTTAATAACATTTTGTTCGGACGCTTCAACACAATCTAATATGTGTGGGACACTCGATTTTTTCTGATTTGGTTTTGTTTCCAATTGGCTCGAGCCTCAAAAACTTTCTCTAACATTGGCTTTCTCAAAGAAAATTGTATGATATTTTGTTATATATGTATATATATATGAAAATATAAAAAGGTTTCCCTCACATAGGAGAGTAGGAGGTTTTCATACAACCTAAGTGAGAGGGAGTGACATCACTCTAGAAGAGAGAGTAGTCTAGATTAGATGTCTAGAGGTTAATCAAATATTTAAGGGTTATAATAAATGATATAAGCAAGGATAATCTTATCCAAGTTTGATCTCTGATGATATAAGTGTTTTATATAGATTTGAGTTGTATATGAGGTATGATTCTAATTTTTAAATTCAGGTTATGCCTTGATGATGAAAGTATTTAGGATTTTCTTACATAAGCTAATTGAAGTTAAGACAAGGTTGAATATGCATGAACTTCAAGTTGTTTTATAAAGGAGGACCCGTAGTGGTAGGACGAGATATGGGGTGATCTCCAGAGAGAGTGAGATCCATCGGGAGAAGGTCATACAACTTAGCCTCCAATATATTAGAGATACGAAATATGTTTAAAATGATGTGTCCTAAACTAGATTACTCCTAAGTAAATGAGTTGAGTCATTATGTATGATTCATGTTCTTGGTCTAAGTCTTAGATGTGATATGTGGATAAAAAGACTTTTGTGGGTAGAAAACTCATGATATAAAATTCAATCCTTTGACTACTTTTAGTCCTAGGTTGATCGACATAAGTTTGTGAAGCTCATCATTAGTTGAAATTGAGGTGATATATGTAACTTTAGTTCTTGGAGTAAAACGCCTTGTACGTAAGATACCCAGACATGGTGTCCCTTCTTGTTCTCTTTCTTAGTACATGATGTTAGAAACCTCACTTGAGCTATAAAAATGATTTATTTACAAAAATCCACTCAACTAAGATTGGCATGGTATATTCTCTATTCCCCTTCTATGTCATACATGTAATATCCAAGATTGAAATCATGATAAGCTTGACTTTAAATATTCTCTTTTCCTTTGTATCATACATAAAACATGTAAATTTGAAATCATGAGCTTGAAATTAAGACATCCTTTGATCATTGATTACATCGTCCTAAAATATACTTCTTAGCCTCAAATGTTTTGTATCTAAGCTACTATTTTGATGATCACATTGGGATGAAACCCTAACATTCAAGTATGTAAAGTAACTCATTCTCTAATAATGAATTCCTGGTATAATGTTGATTATAAATCACAACAATGATGTTAGGTGTGAGAATTTTGTTAACAAATGATGTGAAATATTGATATCACCTTACATGGGTGAGTAGGCTGAAAGATGATTCCTTGAATAATATCTTATCAACTTCATATGTATGGATAAAACCCTATTTCTTAAAGATATATGGCATGTAAATCTTAACTTAAAAGAATGTCATGTTATGACTAAGTTACTCAATGATGCTTAAACCTTTATAAGGTGGGTGGGTACACCCAAGATGCCCATATATCTTAAGATGACAACATAGAAAAAATCTAGATTGACAATAGCTTGGCCACCTAAAAGTGGTGGCCTAGACACATCATGAACTTCGTGAGATTAACTTGAGTATGATATTAGTTGAATTTTGAGGAAAATATTCCAGATAAGGTGGGGTGAATGTGATGACACTAAATTTTAGGGTTTTGATACCCAGTAAAGTTTTCTAAGACCATGAATGTTTTTTTATGGTTGAACTCCAATTGAGAAATTGGGTAATTATGTATGATTAGTTTCTCCTAAAAGGTAGGTTTCTAGATATTTTTTTTGACGATGACACATGAATGAGTTCAGTGGTGGTGAATAGCTTTTATTGATTGGCTTCGGTACTAATGAGCCAAGAGGTTAATTTAGACAAACAATGAGATGAAGTGGTCAATTGATATGACATGAGGTATGTTGGTATCATAACAAGTGCTTTTAGACTTTTTGGATCAATATTCAATAGATAATTGAATTGAATGCATGGTTTATACATATGTATATATAAGGTGGTTGAAGAATTTATTTGCATGGAAAAATAATAGATTTTGAGTCTCAAACATTTAGTGTAAGATACTTTAGGATCTTGTGAGCCTATGTTCAAAATTTCAAAATAGTTAGAGTTTCCTACAAAATGATATACTTGCTTGAAGTTGAGGATATTAATGAAATGAATGTGGTAGGACTTTGTTCTTGAGGTTATTTTACATAGTACTTGTGACATTTGATGTCACACTATTTTTCTTCTTTTACTAGGGCGCGACCCTTGTCCTAGCACAGTGGTGCAATCCCAACCCTTAGTGAAGAGGATCAGACAGTTGTTACTAATCATCTACTTCTTATTAATGTGGAGTTTAAGCATGACTGAGTTATGATTCTCACTAGCCTAAGAGTGTCAGCATTGCCAGCCTAAGATAAATCTTGAGTTCTAGAAGAGATCAGAACTACTAGAAACTAACTCAAGACTCCACATAGTGAGGCCGACGTGGTAAGATGAGAGACTTACATATTTTGCCATTACTGCCCACTCTACCCAGAATTTGTAGAGGGGACCAAAGCTGGTTTTGAGGAGAGGAACATGATCTACCAAATTCTAGGGAGACCACAAAGCATTCCATATGGTGTGATGGAGCAAATGTAGGCTTCCAAAACCTCGGCTGCAGAGAGAACTCATAGGCCTATCACCCTAACTAGGAAAAGATGAAGATAGTTCCCACCACCCTTTATGACTCCTCACAAGGATGATCCTAGAGCAGGAGCACTTGTAGGAAGCGTTGTTTCAAAGGAGAGGAAGAAGAGGGATTGGCCTAGAGCCAACCACAATGGATGTGGTGGTCACTCTAGTAAGGGATGGAGAAGAAAGATCTACATAACCTCCTATGAGGATCCAAAGATTGTGTTGTTATTTCTAGATGAAGTTGAGCCTCACATATGTGCTCAGGCATAGGAGGACGTCTAAGATGAAGGATCATGAGATTACTCATTGTGAACTGATGTCAGGATGGCACAAGAAATTGGGATGAGATAGACGCAAGAACAAAGGAGAAGACCAAGTTTGCATGTGGCCCGATCTAGGTTACTGGACCCTAAAATTAGCATATCTAGGGTTAGGTCGGACTTGTTTTGGAGATATGATTGTAACTACATATAGATATGTAGAGAAGGAATACACAAAACATATAAACTTTAATGATGTCTAGGTGTAGCATCTTCAGATTATGCCATCCCAAAACCCCATGGGGCCGAGAGGATGAAGTCCAAAAATGTTATGCAATTGTATCAAAGTGCATTGCATAAGCAATATGTGCATACATGAACACTCATCTATAATGCATACACCATCATATTTCTCAACATTCAACATGTGTATATTACCAATATGAATTATTACAACATAAATGGAAATTACATATTGAAAAGGGATTTTAGAAGTCTATTAACATGTATGATATCTAGGATCTTACACAATAGGTACAAGCTAAATACTTATCACTTCTTGTCTTTTCTCCCATGCTAGATCTGAACTTAAAACATATGTGAAACAATGGATCAAAACATGAGTTATTTTGTATACGGGTAGAAAGATACATATATTTATGGTTTTCAATACTTTGAAAGGATTTGAATAAGAAATAAATATCATAGAAAGAAATTATTTATTAAGAGAAATACACCAATTTTATTCATTTTTATAGATGAATTGCATTATCAAGGTGGACTAGTCCATAATGTATATGTTGGGCCCTGCTCCATGTACCAAGTACTCTGGAGAACTTCCTATACACTTTGTTCTCTGGGGAGGTGTACTAGTCAACATTAATTTGTTCCATCATAAGGGGGATAAAGAACACCTTAATAACTACAAAAACATCTACTCATAATTTATGTTTTTAAGTGACAAAACACTGACTATTGATAGTAATGCTACATCCAATATTTGTAACTAAAGAGCATACATATATATCATGATTCAACCAAGAAAAGATAATAATATAATTAAACAAATCCAACATACTTGATTTTAAAGAATCTTAATTATTTTGGATCATTTAAATCCCTGGTCATCACCTGATTATTAGCAATTAAATCATCATTAATACAATATCATCATTATTATTGATATTTTAAGTCCAAATTAGGGTTTATCCAAACTTAGATTTAAATTAATCTTAATCTTATCTATGATATTTTTATACCAATATATATGTCGTAAAAAGGCTCTGGTTCAAGTTTCATAATTTTTGCATTATTGGTTTATTTTCTAAAATTAAAATGGGATTTAAATCATATAACAATTCATTAATGAAGAAGGACCTAATATTTTGGCATAATTCTTAGATAAGAGTCTATATTTAGTATCCACATGGCATTAGGATTTAAGGTTATTTTTTTTCAGATTTAATGTCCATCATATGCTAATTATACCATTTATATGAGACCTAAAAGTAGCATTTATTCTATATTCATAACCATCGTAATATTACTTCAAAGTCTGATATAGGGATTTTACAATAAAGCTAGTAATTTTGTGAGTTTGAGCATATTTATAGGCCATTTATTGGCCAGGGGAGAAATTTATAGTTGATTTTCTAAGATTAGGTCTACTCTGATGTAAAACTACTTTTCTTCCTAAGTATTAGATGAAAATCAAAATCACCCATTATAAAGCAGTTACATACTAATATACATGTATGAACTAATTAATCATCTTATGTGCTCATATATATATATATATATATATATCATTAATTGACAATATGACTCAAATAACCCAACACATAATAATAATACTGATTAAATTATAGAATCATAGGAAAATTTGATAAGAATCGTATTCCATACTAAAAATGTTGTATAGATCACATGTTGAATCACAAGTAAACATTACTTATCCCACATGATGGCCACCTAGGACCAAAAATAAAATAATAACACAGTCATACATGAAGTTTTGCTAAATTTTTTAAAATAGTAAGCACTATGTTATTAGGGCATAGATAAAAATCTATGATCATTTTAGTATCAAATAATGGGTGAAATATCCATAATGCCCTTATTACAATTTACATCATAACATAGGTAAACATCAAATTAGAATGACCAGACTTTGGAATCATTTGAACATCAAGATAAACTAACTGTGAAATAATCATTAATTTCTAAAGTTGTTTGATATATCCAATGCAAGTAACATTGAAATTACAAATCTTTTAGTAAATATATTTTTAATCATCACCAAATGTCCAAAACACTATTTGAAATTATTTTTTTAGGAAATAAGACTTTATGAGATTTTTATAGATACCTTCTTGCTAAATTTAGATAATTAACTTAAAAAGATTTAATTTTTCATGTATAATACCTTGTGAACAATTTGTAGCCATTCAAAATGATCCAATTTCTTACACTGATCAATTATCCCTTGCTTGCTTCTTGCATCAACTTAGGATGATCTGGTGGGAATTTCCTATGGTGGGGTCAGCTAAACCCATCTCAAGTGCAGATTGACCTCCATCTGCATCCTTCGTGAGATAAAGAGGGGTGCACAGTTGTGCTCCCCTATCGACAGGAGTGTCATTGTGGTTGGCCTCTCCGGACTACCCAGTGGGTTTTGTGCCTAGATTCTTCTTAGCTTCAACATCCATCATGTGGTATGTATGCAGAGAGAGCCAATCATATGATGATTGTAATGGCATATCTGGCAAATGATATGATTAAAAATATATGGAATCTTCATCAATATGTTTGTTCAATTATGTGATAATTATATAAAACATTAGATGTTTAAAGGATGATGTTACTCTATGACATTTGTCTTTAGGTTGAGGACATGAATAGTGAGATCATATGAATGATAAGAGTATATACATTCTTGTTATGTCCCTCGTCGGATATTATTGTGGAAGCTAATAGATAGCAATAACACATAAGACTAGAGTGTGTGTTGGTTGATGATAGGATCTCAATAGTCATGATATGTGATATCAAACCAAACACATAGGTACTTATTAGAGAACAGTGTATTTGAACGACGCACCTTAAGAGTGATGCATGGAAACCATTGAATGGTAGTCAGAATCAACTCTCACAGTGATTATGATGATTGTGGTTCTTAGACCTAAAATCACTACACTCATCACATGTTGTTCGATGTACTTTGACATCATCCAAAATGACCTTGAATAAGTGTTACCATAAAGGTGATGCTCGGATACATTGTGACACATGGGGATTGACTGTGAATGATGTAGATCAAATTTTTCCCTCGTACTGGAGTTGATATTCTACCACTTTATAAGAGATATTGAAAAATATATGGCCATACTCATTTGAATCAATATATGATATGTGAGTTCACATGCACCTCAGACAGCCTTGTCTAGTTCAAGGAACATGGATTGAACGTTGAAGAGGATGACAATTTCATGCCTCACGTTCAATCTGGTTATCATAGACAAAGGAACTATATGATCATTGTAACACTAACCACTGATTGTAGGTTGAAGTTGTTCTCTAACTTTCCAATTACTTGGGTAGAAATTTCATGCTACTAGATGTCGCTCATTGCTCATGATGTCATAAAATAGTTATGGGTATTCACAACCAATGTAATTTGGGACCTATAGGGTCACACACATAGGATTTACCTCGAATAGGAGTTTATCCATGAATATAGTTTAAACTTGATTACTAAAGTGTTAGGTATTCAACTTAAACAAGATTGGCTGTCAAAATTTTGAAATGACCGTGTTCATCTAGTGAAATGACCGGTTCGGATCTATCAACCAACCAGTTTAGGTTGTGAACTGACCGGTTGGTTGATCAGTAAGACTAGATCCAAGATTGATGTTGATGTCATGTTGTGCATTAGTCAAATACTTGAATCCAATATGATTGTGATTAGGCAACATGATGAGCAAATTGATTAAAGTGTTGAACCAATTGACTCATATGTTAACCAATCAGTTCAATGGTGAATCAATCGGTTCATGGTTCATAGGTTTTGGAAAATTTATAAAATTTCATCTCTTCCACTCTCAGTTGATCTAGAAACCTTGACCCTAACCCTCTTATAAATAGAGTAGTAGTCAAGGCTCTCAGAACACACAACAATAAGCTCTGATAATTGTTGTCTTATCACGGTTGTGGTAACATAAGAACTCGAGCAAGTCTTACCTATAAAAATGAGAGACAGCAAAGGGGAGACATAAGGAAGAGCAGTCAATACTAGCACATTGACATAAAAGGGATAACTCCTTCTTGGCCATTCCAAAAGAATGACGGGAGTTCCTGATGGTCAGTGTGAACTATAAAGAGGTGAGGAGGCCTTTGCCACCTACTAGGAGAATGTTTTTAACCACCTTCTATGGTGCTACACTAGGAGGTTGCCACCGACAACCATCCAAGTGTTGCTTACAAAACAAGCACGTTGATGTAAGTGTAGTCGTTGGACTTGCTCTAGGACCAGGAATATGCCTTAAAACTTTCTTCCCATTCTATAATTGTTGATGTGATTTGTTGTCTAAGGAGAATATGGTCAATAAAGTTTTTGTTTTCGTTTCCACGTCTGTTGCCATATTTTTCGACACATCATCCATCAACAATGGCATTGGCACATCGATGGCCACCTTGGAGACCCAAGGATAGCTTGGAGGGTGACGCCGCATATGGAGCTCTAGAGCTACCATGGATGATGACTCCCCTATGGCGATTTCTCTTATAGGGCCTCACATGCCCTCTAGGATGCCCAAATAACTTGTTGTGTCTAGATTGTCTTCACAACCTTGATCTGGAAGCTCCACAAGTTGTACCAAATGACCATGGTCAGTCAACGTGACCAAGAGATGCACGATTGAGCACTCATTCATTAGTTATAGAGGCATGGAGGCCTTATGGACACTCAATAGGGGAGAACTAATGCCAAGCCATATATCAAAGGTCCAGTCATTAGCTTCTCATGGTAAGAACAAATAGGAAGTTTGTATATATGATATGATGAGCTTGCTTGAGATTAGTTGTCTAGCGTGAGCAAGGTCACTGCCACCCCTCTACATTCAGAGACCAAAACATGGACCAAACAAAGCATTCTTATAGGTTTCTTCTTCTTCTTGCCCAAGAAGCCATGTTAGAATACCAACAATAGAGATGGAAGGGAGGACTCCACTCTTAGTGGCTTCCCACTACAAACACATATAGTTTAGTCCAGTGACATCTCTTACACAAATCCTCATTGGCCTAGGATGATGATGATTGAAGCTTCATGCATCCCCAACTAATCAATAGATGCCTTTGGCATTCATAGAAAAAGTATGGTGTTGGTAGAAGCAACATAAAATCTTAGTTGGAGTACAAGATGTGTCTTCCTCGTGAAGGAGGTATAGTGGGAAGTGAGAAGTGCTTGCTTTTCCATCACGAGACTTGGTCTGGAACGGTCCTTTGCAAATTTATTTTTGAGCAGACTCTATTTCCTGATGGGGATTTGTTCCTCAACAAAGGGAGCAATTATATTATATAACAATTTCCCTTATCACAACCAAGTGAGCCAACTATCAAGATCTAAAATCCGTAGGGTCTTTAGTCCTAGCTATTATTATCTTTAAGAATAATACATACAAACCCTCATTCTAATAAATTAACTTCTTCACATTAGCTCCTATTTTCAAGTTAACTTGTAGTCTATACCATGGTCCCATTGTTATAAAAATTTAATGTACAAGATATTCTCAATGTATACTTTCATAACTAGTCTCATATCCCATAGGTTCTTTACATAATCAGAAATATCAAACCAAAAAGAAATAACTCGAAGCTACTTGTTCAAAATCCTCAACATTTAAATGAACCATTTATTATCATGTAATACCATCCACAATCAATATAGACACTTGAAATCATCATTTACCACCAAATTGAATTTCAATAATGCTTCCTCGTAGAGAGCTTTGGTCCTTGATAAATTTCTATTTATCCATTTTATTTATATCTTTTAGATATCTCTTTAAGATTGTTTTGTTGATTATTTTCTTAGTTCTAGAATTAATAGTTCTGGTTTATATTTTCTCACTTTGATTGGAGTTTTAATTAGATGTACTTGAATTTTGTAGGAAAATGGTGCAATCACTACAATGATTAAATACTCTTGGAATATATTTGCACAAATTTCAGCATTCTTGATATACATACCATGTGCGAAAAAGATCATAACTCTTTCATCCCATTGCGGAATTTAAAGTGCAAGTATGTGTTGGAAAGGAAATTTAAGATTCTACATGAAAAATATATATGCGATGGCATTCCAGTGGATTGTTTTGTCATTTTGGGAATCAACATCAATGAGAGTCACATGGTCAAATATTAAAGAAGATAACTCAATAAATCCATCCATTTGTGGGTAATCATTTGATATTGCAAAAGTTTACTCCTTTGAATGAGAAAATTGTCCAATTCTACATGATTTTATGTGGTGGTAGGAATTCCAATAAAAACCGGTCAAAATGATGAAAGAAAAAATCATCAATGCGATCAAGGTTTAAGCAATGTGACTTCGGGTTGAAGCACACTACTACAGAAATGGCTTATAAAGTCACTTTTCAAGGTGTCAGTTGTATAAATAAACCGACACCTAAACTCTACAGTGTCGGTTGATAACATAAACTGACATCCAATCTATGAAGGGAGACTAGACACGGGTACCGCTTTTATTAAGTGTCGGTTACTTAATAAAAAACAAACATCTAAAATTAACCGCCAAATCCAAAATTTCCAGCGAAAAATATTACCTCCAAAATTTGACATATGGTGTTGGTTGATAAATAAAAAACCGACGACTAAAGGTTATTCGCGAGACACATTTTGTTCGTCGGTTTTACTACAACTACCGACACTTATGAGTTTTCCCGCGCTGTCCGTGGGGAATTTTTCACACCCTTTAAGCGTCAGTTTTAAGTAGAAACCGACGACTATGGTCATAAATCGAGAACGATTTTTTTAATCGGCATATGAATATAGACATCGGTTTTTTTGTAGTTAAAACCGACGACTATATTCAAGTATTGGTGTCGGTTGTTGTTCAAAACTGACAATGTTAGTTTTAGTTGTCGGTTTTTTTGAATAGCCGACGCCTATGGTACAGTTAATAGCCCTGCAAATAGAACTTTTCCACCCCATTGTCTCTGTTTCATTGCGACTCTGCGCTAGGTCTGGCGATTTCCCCCGATTGCTCCCCACCTCCGTTCGTCTCCTCGCACGCCACTCGCCGCCGTTGCCGTCACCGCCGCTCGCCGCTCGTCGCCGTCGCCGTCGCCACTCACCGCTGTCGCCGTAGTTCTCCTCATCGTCGTCGCCATAATTCTCCTCTGATCCTCGCCACCGGCGCTGCCAGCTTCACCTCCAGCTGCACTCCTCTGCTCCGGTGCTGCCAGCTTCACCTTGTTGCCCTCAAGGTACGCCGACTTCTTCCTCTCCTCATTCTTCTCCTTGTTTGTCCCAATTTTGAGTGCCGGTATGGGAACCATCTGTAGATGGGTCGTGTTGATAGCCCCGCAGGTGGGAAATCTGATGACAATGTTTTATTATCACAACCATATACATTCTTCTTTCCCATGCTTTATATAATAATAAAAATTGTCAAAGAACAGTGGGTAGTAATAGCTACAAAAGATCATAAAAAGCACAAAGAACAGTGGGTAGTAAAGTTGAATACCTTGTTGTAGGCTACACAACAGATGAAACTATAGTAGCATTTTCTTGTATATGTGTTTGATATTCTTATATCACTAGAAAGAAAGACTGCCATTTTCATTACTAACAATCTGATAGTCCATGATAGAACAAAGCATATTGACTACAACTTTGTGCGTCATGCTATTCTGAATTAAGTGTATATGTACTTTATAATTGAATGTTTAAGTAAGTTATAGATATCTTCACCAAACCTCTTTCAGAAACTTGTTTCATTGTTGAGTATATTGAGAATCCTAATCACCCTTCTTGATTAATGATGAACTGTAATGCACACATGTGACATACTTGGAATGTAAATGATGAACTTTTCCCTAAATTTCCAATCATGCTTTTAAAGACATCAATAATCACCCTAACTTGAAGAACTAGGATTTTAGGTATAAGAATGACAACACATTATTTGTTGGCCTAGAAACCCGTCCAAGATTTACTCATTAGGAGTAAATCTTGGATAGTCCCCGATTTGGGACTGTTCTTGAACACCTAATCTCGCTTAGGATGTAAGTGTATAATGTGTATTGGGTTTTCAAGAAAATTTTGGCGGCATTTCCCCGTTTGTTCTCTAAGTACATATGTACTTGGAGAACAGCGGGGAAATGCTGCCGAAATTTTCTTGAAAACCCAATACACATTATACACTTACTAGTGAGATTAGGTGTTCAAGAATGGGATAGGTGGTACACATTTATTATATATAATAATGACATCACATGTATTTGTTAACCCTATACCCTAATCTTGTTGTAATATATACTTGTTTTCTCTTTGATCATAGAATGGATAGATCATGGATGTCCATTCGCAATCGCTGCACCCCAGAGTTTATTTCTGGTCTTGACCAGTTTATTAGATTTGCCGAGGAACATAGGAAACAACCTGGAGATAGGTTCTACTGTCCATGTAGGCAGTGCGGTAACAACTTGAAAGTCAACACTGGTGACGAAATCAAAAGTCATGTCATGTGCAATGGGATTATACAAGGCTATACAGAATGGCACTGGCATGGAGAGATTTTAAACCCAAAACCAGTGGATGTCAATAGCAGTGCTTGTGTGGAAGAAGAAATTGCCTACGATGACGTAGATGTGAATGAACCTGTTCCAGTAGACATCGTTGATGCGATGGTGGATAGTTATGGGGTAGAGCACACTGATCCACCTCCCATTTTTAGAAACATTGTGCATGATGCTGAGATACCGTTATACACAGGTTGTACTAAGTTTACGAAGCTTAGCGCTGTGTTGAGATTGTATAAGCTGAAAGCTAACAATAGATGGAGCGACAAAAGCTTCACGTCATTATTGTCTTTGTTGAAAGAAATGCTTCCTAAAGAAAACGAGCTGCCAATCTCAACATACCAGGTAAAGAAATTGTTGTGCCCAATGGGAATGGATGCCAAGAAGATACATGCATGCCCGAATGATTGTGTATTATTTCAAAAGGACTATGCAGATTTGAAAGATTGTCCAAAATGTGGTGCGTCACGGTATAAATTGACGACTTCGGGGGAGTCCAAAACTGGTTTTCCTGCCAAGGTGATTTGGTATCTACCTATAATATCATGGTTTCAACGCTTGTTTGCCAATCCGATAGATGCGAAGAATTTGAGGTGGCATGCAGATGTTAAGAAAAATAATGATGGGATCCTACGACATGCGTCTGATTCCCCACAGTGGAAGAAGATTGATCTATTGTACCCTGAATTTGGTGAAGAAGTCAGGAATCTAAGACTTGGGCTTTGTATAGACGGGATGAATCCGTACGGGACATTGAGCAGCCAACATAGCACTTGGCCAGTCATGCTTGTTATATACAATCTTCCTCCCTGGTTGTGTATGAAAAATAAGTACGTAATGTTGTCGTTGTTGATATCGGGCCCTAAACAACCTGGAAATGACATCGATGTTTATCTTGAACCTCTGATTGATGACTTAAAGAAACTCTAGGGTGAAGGTGTGATGACCTATGATGCTTCATGAAGACAGACATTTCGTTTGCATGCTATGTTGTTTTGCACTATTAATGACTTTCCAGCATATGGGAATTTGTCTGGATATAGTGTCAAAGGAGCTAAAGCGTGTCCTATATGTGAAGAGAACACTGATTCAACTAGACTAAAACATGGCGGTAAGACTGTATATCTCGGTCATCGAAGGTTTCTTCCAAAATTCCATCCGTATCGTAGGAAGCGCAAAGCATTCAATGGATTGAATGAGGAACGGAGTGCACCTAAACCTATACCAGGGGAGGTTGTTTATGAAAGAGTAAAAGACTTTGTCAATGAATTTGGTAAGAGATCACAATGTACTATGGCCACACGGAGTGACAAATCTTTATTCAAGAAGAAGTCAATATTTTGGGATCTTCCTTATTGGAGTTCTTTGACAGTCATGCATTGTATCGATGTCATGCACGTTGAGAAAAATGTTTGTGATAGTGTCATTGGTACTTTGTTGAATATACCAGGTAAGACTAAAGATGGGATAAAATCCAGACTGGACCTACGTGAAATGGGAATAAGGTCAAAATTAATAGAATTTCGTGAAATGGGAAATCGGAGAACATACTTACCTCCCGCTTGTTACACATTGTCTAGAAAGGAGAAGAAAGCTTTTTGTGAATGTTTGGTAAATGTTAAGGTGCCACAGGGTTACTCATCCAACATCCGTAGATTGGTATCAATGAAAGATCTGAAGTTGATAGGTCTTAAATCTCATGATTGTCACACTCTAATGCAACAAATATTGCCTGTGGCAATTAGATCTATATTGTCGAAGCATGTAAGGTTTGCAATCACCAGACTTTGTTTCTTTTTCAATAGTCTGTGCAGCAAAGTTATTGACCCTGATACTCTCGATAAATTGCAAAGAGAAGTGGTTGTTACCCTATGTCAGCTTGAGATGTATTTTCCTCCGTCGTTCTTTGATATCATGGTACATCTTGTTGTCCACTTGACTAGGGAAGTGAAAATGTTGGGACCAATTTTCTTGCATTGGATGTATCCCTTTGAACGATACATGAGCATTTTTAAAAGTGATGTTCGAAATCGTTATCGGCCTGAAGAGAGTATTATCGAGGGTTATGTGGCGAGAGAGGTTATGGATTTTTGCAATGACTTTCTCAGTGGTAATGACACTCCTGATAATGACAAGAATATTGACGAGCAATTTGGCAAAGGAATTTTGGGATCACGTGTGAAAGTAATCAGCCGTGAGTAGTTGGAACAAGGTCACTTGTATATTTTACACAACATGGACGAAGTGAACGTTTATATCGAGGAACATACCAATTTCATCAAGAGACAATATCCTCGAGCCAATACAATGCGGATTGCTAGAGAGCATAACAAGACATTTATTAAGTGGTTTGAAAATAAAGTCTTACATCAACTATCTCAAACACCAGATGATATTACTGAAACTATCAAATGCCTCGCCTTTAAACCAAAATTGACTGTTATGTCTTATGAAGGGTATGCCATTAATGGATTCACATATTACACAAAGTGCCAAGATGATAAGAGTGTCGTCTAAAATAGTGGGGTCACCCTTCAAGCATCGACTATGTTTTTTGCAAGTGCAAAGGATAAGAGTCCACGTGAAGCTAAAATGTCATATTACGGTGTCATTGAAGACATATGGGAGTTTGACTACATAGAGTTCAGAATTCCGCTCTTCAAATGTAATTGGGTTGATAACACCAAAGGAATTATAGTGGATGAATTGGGTTTCACTTTAGTGAACTTTGAAAAGATTGGCGAGAAGGATGAACCATTCATATTGGCATCACATGTGAAACAAGTATTTTATATCGATGATCCTGCAAATGATAAATGGTCGGTTGTTCTTCATGGTAAAAGACAGTTCATTGAAGATCCTATAGATGAAGAACAGTACTATGATAAGTATGATGACTCCAGTCCATTCTCAATTGGGTTGCCAACACCAGCAAATATTGAAGCTAATGATGACTTGTATGTGTGCGGAGATCACAATGAAGGATTGTTAAATGATAAAAAATTGCAATATTAGAGGCATGTTAATATTTTTTTATATGTTTTATTGTTCTGAATGTGAACTTTATAATGTGAATGTGAACTTTACAATGTGAATTACTTTATAATGTGAACTTTACAATGTGAATTACTTTACAATGTGAATGTGAACTTTACAATGTGAGCTTTACAATGTGAACTTTACAATGTGAATGTGAACTTTACAATGTGAATTACTTTATAATGTGAACTTTACAATGTGAATGTGAATTTTCAGATGGCTGAGCATTCTCCTGATGACCGTGCTGATGATTACCGTGAGGGTGAGGACATCAATGCGCCGCCTCACAATGTAAGTTTTAAAAATATATCATATATTTATATCTATATGTCCATTTATAGTTATATCTTGTAAATGTGTTTATTTTGTCAAATTTTAGGTTGATGATGCACATGTACCATCTGAAGCACTTGAGGTACTTGATCAGCAACACCAAAAAGTTGACAAGAGAAGGGGCATCACTATGATGAAGAAGTTAATAACGCAAAAGGGCAATGGACCCAAACTTGTTGTAGATTTTGATAATGCAGGAAATGCATCTGGTGTGAATCGCAATTCATTTGTTTCATATCTTGGGTATGTTACTCGTAGCCATTGCGGTTATAAGATAGATTCTTGGCATAAGGTTTCTAAGGAGAAGAAAGACATAATATGGAAGGATTTATGCGTGAGTTATTATTAATTTGCAATTCTATTTTGTAGATTACTAATTTTTTGGATACTAGTTAACAGGAATTCTATTTTGCAGAGTATATTTGAATTGGATGAAAAGCAGCATCATAAATGTGTGATGCAACGCTGTGGGAGAGTCCTAAGGAACTATAGGACAAATCTCACCCGAGAATACATAAAAGAAGCTGACAAGAGGAAGAAGACAACCACTAAACAGTGGAACTTCCTGGATAAAGAAGATTGGGACACATTTGTTGCTTCAAGACAAACTGATGAATTCAAGGTATTAGGCGTCAGTCCCAATCCCATTAATATATGTTGTATTCACTTATTCAAGATTAACATTTACTGTTACTAACCAAATCATTAATGTGCATACTAACTAGGCCCTCAGTGAGGCACAAAGATCAAGGCGTGCACTGAATGTGCATGACCACACAATGGGTCCAAAGGGGTATTCAGGCATTCGCCAAAGACTACAGTCTGAGGCTACTGCTCAGTCTGCTGCTACTCAGGAGTACTCCACTATAGGTAGCACACCTCTGCCTCACCATGATGTCTGGATAGCTGGGAGGCAAAATAAGAAGGGAGAAATAAGGAAGCCCGCAACTGCTGAGGCGGCTGCAAAAATGGTAAAATACAACTCTTGCAGCAATTGTTTGAATATTGATTATTTGTGGTGTTTACTTAATTACAAATTTTTGTTTTGGCGATTAGCGGGAGATGCACGAGCTGAGGAAACAAGGCAAGTTCATCCCTGAGGGCACAAGGGATGAATTGACAGTTGCTCTGGGTAACTCAGAGCATCCTGGACGTGTTAGGGATGCAGGCACTAGTGTGGGAATCAAGGCTTTTTTTGGGCCATCCCAGCGCAAACATGTCCCAAAAGTGGGACTTTCACAAGAGGAGGTAACATATTCTTTCTTTATAATGTTACTGTAAAAGAGAATTCAATAATTAGAAGCTAACGTTTCTTTTATCCATGTATAGGTAGATAAGCTAGTTGATAGGAAACTAGAAGAAGCAATGAAAAAGTGGCAGGCATCTCAGACTGCCACTTACCAGACAGTACCTATGGCGTCACGCACTACTCCTACTACAGAGGTTGGGAGTAATCCTATAGACCCACCACCTAGCACATCCGATGTAAGTATTTTTATGACATAGTCACTAGTTTTTTAATTCAAGATGATATGTTTTCAAGATGATATGTATATATGTATATAACATTCTTTACATAAAAATTTGTAGGGGTTGAAGCCATGCCGTCTAAAAGTTAATGAATATGTCGTTGTAGAGGCGTCGGCTTACCCATCCCTACCAGGGGAAATGTTTCACGGGTCTCCATTACCAGCTGGTTGGATTCGTGTGAGCTCGGTACTTATATTCCCCAAGTGGATGGATCTTCCATTGCCATATGCCCACCCAGATTGTGAAATGCTTGGTGAGGCAGAAGGCGGAGTGATATTGTGGCTAAAAGCGGATGTCTTCTTTACTGAAATTGTATGGTAAATTTACATTACGTTAAATTGTTAGTGTGTGTATGTGATGTCAGTTGATCTGAAATTATTATATATATATATATATATATATATATATATATATATATATATATATATATATATATATATATATATATATATATATATATATATATATATATATATATACAGGTTAAAAAGAAGACACCCACAACATCTAAGCCTCCATTTCCACCTCCTACATTACCCAGTTGGGTTCTACAGGACTTAACTGTCCCGTTAGGTCCTAACTGTAGGGGTATGGCAATATGGTTAGGCGAACATGGTATAAATTGCCCTATAACTGTTTCTATAGATGTAGATGTTGCAGGTCAATCATACGAAAGCAAACTATTTATACAAGATATTTTGGAGTTGTTTCGATATGATTGGCTGAATACATCTGTGATAGAGCTATGGATAAGGTGAGATCTTCTTTATACATTCATATACCTTGTGTAGGATCTGGTGATCTGGTTTCTTATTTATTAATGCATACGCAATATATGTTTTGCAGCTACTTAGACAAGATATGTGCAAATTTTGCATTCGAACATGTAGGATTTTTGATTCCATCTTTAATTAGTCTAGTAGCTAAAGACCCTCCGTCAGTTCAACAATACTGCTATGCGGCTTTTTCAATTTTTTCTCAAAAAAAGAAGATGATGATAATGGCTCCATTCAATGAAGAGTAAGTTTACTTTGCTTATTAAGAAAATTACATTTTTATTGTGGATTTTGAGTATTAATTTTTAACTTTTTTACCTCTAGTGGTATGCATTGGGAGTTACTGGTTATTGTCCGCGAGACGTTCACTGTCTATTATCTAGATCCTAAGGGGAGTAAATTGAATACAAAATATGGACACATAATGAAAATGGCATTATTCCGGTGAGAAATATTTCATTTTCATATCTGTTAACATATGTTATTACATTACTATTTAATTATGCAATGTACTGTGTTACATTAACATGTAGGGGTTTTGATGAGTTCAAAAAGGCTGGAGGAAAGGTCCCCACGAAAAAAAACCAACCAATAATTTGGAAGAACGTGAATGTAAGTTCCCGACTGCAATATATGTATATATTATTTATGTGAACAGTGCTTAATTAGTTGTATTTTTTAATATTTTGTATGTTTGAATTTATAGTGTGCTACACAAGACAACGGATGGGCATGTGGATACTATGTGATGTGATTTATGCACATGATTATCAAATATGCCGCAATGGACATCGATTGTATTGCTGAGGTATTATATAGTCTCATTAGATAATATGAAATATATCAATCTTATTTATAGCTCATTAATTATATATATACATCATTCTCTTTACAGGTGTTTAAAACTGACCACACTACAGGAACGGCCTTACCAGATGTACATGCTCCCTATACGACGGGAGAATTAAATGAAGTAAGAGAAGAATGGGCAATAGCCATACAAGTAGTGGGGGATTTAAGATATAATTGGGATGTTGATAGCGAATAATGACTAAAGAATGATATTTTGTAAATGAATTTCTGAATTATAATATGTGTGAATATTTCTACATGTCTGGATGTTTCTACATGTGTCTGAGTGAAAATGAATGAAATTGTTGGTTGCTATATGAATGTTTCTATATGTGTGAATGTGAAAATGAATGGAACTACAGATTGTTAGCTACATGAATGTTTCTAAATGTGTGAAAATCAAATGGAACTACAGGTTGCATTGCCTCCGCGAACAACCATTCCTATATGGTTATTTCCCCTCCTTTTTTTCCTATAAAATGAGGGTGGGCTCCACAAGAAAAAGACATCCCTTGTTATCTAATTTTTACTTCTGTTCTTTAAACTATGTCTGAGTAGTTCCACTCTAGGACATGGGGGCTATCCCCATAGCTAACTTTATTTCAATGTAATCAGTTCCAATTTTTTCAATAAAAAATGTTTCATATATGTTCCATGTAATTCTTGGATGAGTTGATATTATGTTGTGGAGTGATGTGACCATGAATCTCTATAAGAAAGAAACTACAATCTCTTGATTGTAATTGTCATCATTTCATCCATCTAATATTGTACTTGTTCTTCAATTAAAAGGAATGTACTCTTACGTAGGATGCCGAGACCTCAGGTTCCCACAAGAAAGAACTCACAATTTCTTGACAAGACTAGCTGACGGATTTATTAATCCTTTTGGTTGTTTAACTTGTTTGTTATAGTCTATGGAAACGTGACCATCGGACCCATAAACTTGAACTCTGATTTGGAATTCACGTATTTCTCGATGAAACCTTATTAATCTAGATATCCAACCTTAATTAGTGTGAAATCTTATTTAAGAAAACTGGAACAAACTATTTTTCTATCGCATTCAGTCACACGTTTCAGAAGTGAAAGCATCAAACAGATGCATTTCACATTTACGTAAATCGTATAATGGAGCAGGGACTAACTGGTACTCAATCGCTTGACAACTACTCGAATACATTTAACTAGTCAAATACAACCGGTCGAATACAACAGATTCTCAGATCCACTTTTAATTGATCGGATACATGTATGCGGGAGCGATTTGCACTATTCACATACAAGCACTCAACTTCAATTCCACTATTTGAATATATCACTCAAGAGTCACCCGGATGCTGGTCAAAGATGTTTCCATATTAAGTTAAAAAACTACTTTTAATTTTATAGTGTAAAAGAAAATAAGATATGTTATACAGATGCTAGATCAGACGAGATTCTAGACAACTTTTGTCTGGTAGCAGCACATGTTCCCCAAGCAAACAAGGGGGCGGAAAATGTAAGCTCCACGCTGCCCAAGAGAGACTCACATAAAGCGTGGGAGACATAAGAGAGAGTGGGTGGTAGAGGGACGTTGAGAGAGTGATTCGGAAAGATAGCAGGTGGGAGAAAGAGTGGTCGAGGAGATAAGAAGTGGTTGGAAGGAGAGAGAAAAAATTATTTTGCTTATAACTTCTAATTCATGATGATTTTTTAACAAAATAAAAACGGTCACATTCCTTACAAAGAATACATTACTATAAGACAAATTTTGATAATGCTTTTAAGAAATATAATATACAATCTAAAATAGGAGAGGGAGCATGTAAAATAAAAAATAATACAAGATGAGAGAGAAAATTATTTTCTTAAATGAGGAGAGAGAAAAATAAAACATTAAATACACATAATTACACAATGGAACAGACATAACAACAAATTTGATGGATGTAACAATAAATTTTATCGGAGATAACAATAAATTAGACAAAAAATAAATAAATTGGACCCGTTATAATAGTAAATTGGATCAAACAAATTGGACTGGAGATAACAATAAATTAGACTAGGGACAAGAATCAAATTTTTTTTTAAATGAGTATAAATGATAACAATATGTATCTTTGTGATGAGTGAAATGAGGACCAGAGATAACAACACAATGGACCAAATACAGCGACAAATTAGATCAAAGATAATAATAATTTGGACAAGAGATAAAAATAAATAGGAGAAATTGAACCAGAGATAACAACAAACTGAAAAGTTAATAACAACACATATCTTTGTGATGAGTGAAATGAGGACGAACAACAACAACAAAATAGACCAGATATAACGACAAATTAGATCAAAATTAATAAAAAATTAGACCAAGCATAACAACAGATTGGACCGGAGATAACAACAAACTGGATGGGAGATAATGACAATTTGGCAAGAGATAACAACAAATTGGACTAGAAATAATAATAAATTTGCAAGATATAATAACAAATTGGACCGGATGTAACTACAAATTGGACCGGAGATAATAATAAATTAAATAAGAGATAACAACAAATTGGACCAGAGATGACAACAAATTAGACCATAGATAACATTCTATTCGACTAGAGATAACAATTCAAATTAAACTAGATATAACAACTAATTGGACCGGAGATAATAACCAATTCGACCAAAATAACAACTCAAATCAGAGTAGAGATAACACACCATTGGATCAGAGATAACAACGAATTAGTCTATAGATTACAACTTAAACTAGACTAGAGATAATTCTGTTGGATCAGAGATAACAACCAATTGGACCAGAGATAATTATAAATTAGACCAAAGATGACAACTAATTTAAAAAAATATTATACTACTTCCCTCATATTTCTCGTATATTCTTTCTCTTATAAAAATAACAAACTAGACCAGAGATAATAAAAATTGGATCGGAGATAACGACGAATTGGACTGGAGATAACAACGAGTTGGACCAGGGACAACAACCAAATGGACCAAAGATAACATCCTATTAGACCTTAGGTAACAACCAATTGAACTTGAGATATTATCCAATTGGACTTGAATTAACATCCAATTAGACATGAGACAACATCCAATTGGACTTGAGAAGCATCCAATTAGACTTGAGATAACAATAGATCGGATTTAAGATAAAATCTAAATGGACTGGAGATAACAATGAATTGGATCTTAGATAACAACGAGTTGAACCAGTGATAACAACAAATTAGGGACCAGAGATAGCAACCAATTGGACCAGATATAACATCCAATTGGACCTAAAAATAATTGGACATGAGTACTATGTAACTGGATACGAGACAACATCCAATTAGATCAGAGATAATATCCAACTGGACCTGAGATAACATCAAGGAATGTAACGACTTTTATTTTGTCAAAAAAATCATCAACTATTAGAAGTTATAAGCAAAATAAATTCTTCTGCCCTCTTTTCTCTCTCCTTTCAGCCACTTCTTATCTCTTTCGACCACTCTCTCTCCCACCTACTATCTTTCCCAGCCACTCTCTTTTTCACTCTCTGTCTTTCAGCCGTCCTCTCTCCCACCCACTCTCTCTCTCACTGTCTCTCACATTTTCTGCCAGCCTGTCTCGGGCAGCGTGGAGCTAACGCTTTTTGCCTCCTTGTTTGCTATGGGAACATGTGTTGCTAACAAACAAAAATCGTCCAGAATCTCGTCTGATTTTGCATTTGTATATCATATCTCAAAGGAAATTAAAGATCAAGGACCATTCTCTCGAGTATTGAGTCTACGCCTGGTGCTTGGCCCGACATGGCGTGTCGACGTGCATATGTGTCATCCAACATTCATTCTTCTAATTCGTTGAACAAGTACCAACAAACATTCTCATATATAAGTGTAGATTCCAACTTAGAAGTAGACAATGTGAGATTAAGAAGTTCATTTTCCATACACACTTGACCCTACTTACGCATACACAAAGTACTGCAACTATTTAGACTTTTAGGTACCAGATCTAACATTCATTTGGGGATAAATGTGACATACAAAAATAACATTTTACATGTATGTGTTAGAAAAGTCATTGATAGTTATTATTATTGTTGTTGTTGTTGTTTTTGTTGTTCCTATTATTATAATGTACTAAAACTGCCAAGGTAGTGTTTCCCAAAACAAAATTATCACATTTAAGAAAAATGTCAATTACACATGTAAAACGCCACTTTCAGTGGTGTCTTTAAACCAAATTGTGATATTTGAAGATGTATTTCCTGATAGGATTAAGAGGAAGTTATTTCGTTAAGTATCAAATTGGTTTAATCGTATCAAAAGATTGTAGTTGCAAGAATCAAGATATAATTCCAACAATGTGGGTCTTTGCTCAAATCACATGCGGCGATTTACAACGTCATGGTTGACGCTCATGGAGTCCCCTTCAACTACTTATCTGAAAACTGGATACACGAATCTGCATCCTTCATATATGGACAGCGTCTCATGCCAACGAGAATCTATTTGTCACGAAGAGCCATCGTCATCAGTCTACACGACGACATGTAACTACCTTAGTTTTGAATCTTTTGGGGACTCCAAATTAACAATAATCGGTGCATGAATGCAAGCCATGGCTCCATCAATAGATTATGTCACGATCATCATAGTCATCTTTAAGCTTTTTGTTCTTCTTGGAAAAGGAATAATTAGTGGAGCCGGGACCCCGCCTAGACGTGATTGTTGTTGATCGTTTCCTCGGAAAAACTGTAACCGACATCAAAAGGAACTATGGAACCTATCATAGTTGACGACAACCATCCATTATGAGGAGGCTCTCAATATAATACTTGAAAATCAGCCTAGAAAATCGGATATGCAGACCACCTTGGGGTGATGCAAAATTTAGGAGATGAATTATGGATTTGCTGTCATCTTGCACGGTTTGGCCGACGAATTGCTCTTCGCCTCTTCCCATTTGCGATCGTAATCACTCCAACAGAATATATTTTTTCTCTTTCAGTTTGAATTGGCTGGTTCATCAGATATCGTTGATCTACATTAAAAAATATTCCACTTACAGAACCAAAGTAACACTTTGCATCCCGTTTATGTATTTCGTTTTTCTTATTCACGTTGAATATGTAATGTTAAAATACATTTCTATTTTGAATGTTATTCCTTAATAATAGGTCAAGGAAAAGTCTATGACATAAATTTACTATTAGTGATAAGATACACATGCATGACAGCCTTGAAATAAAAAGGAAATAATAAGAAGTTTCTAGTGAGACACCAGTCCGAAAGTAAACAGTACAGAAACTGGGCAATGTATTTAGTCAATTGCACACCCGTGACTAATGGATCCTTAGCAAGAACACCATATAAATACTTAATCAAAATTTCATCATTCAAAGAGTATGGGATACTAGGAATTAACTGCACAGTCTAGAAATTTCGATTGGTATGCCCACAATTCAATTGCCAGCAACTATCTCATTATCTCACAACAAATATTCTTTCCAACTATAGTGTTCAGTCTTAAAATTTATTTGACGCTTGATATACCCAAGTTTATATTTCAAGAGTCAAAGAATTTGACGCAGGAAAACATCCACATAGGAAGGGGTAATCTTCTCTCTATGAGGTCCCTTCTTGGTCGGGCAAGAAGAATCTAAGGTCATTCGATGTCTCAATGAAGAGAGTAAGAGAAGAATGAAGGGATAAGAATAATGTTTGCCTCATGAAAAATCAAAGGAGACTAGAAGAATATAAGCATTGTGGTCTTGAGAGAGGATGCAATGATAACAAGTGAACGGGTGAAGAGATGAGAGAATTGTTATCAAATTCAGAGAAAGTCAATAGCGCCACCACCAAATTGGTGAGTTTGACTAACAATCATTATAGTTGAAAATTGTGATCATTGTCAATCAAAGTGTCTATTGGCTTGACTTGATCAAGAATTCCCTCAGTCAAGCTGCAAGTTTGAACAACGCTCGAGCTGCTAGTTTCGCCAAAAAAAATTACTATTTTAACACAAATTAAATTTTTGTAATTAATTTTTATAATTAATAGTAATGTTATAAATTGTGAATTTATACTAAAAATAAATTTTGAAGAAAATCCCAAAAAATAATTTATATATAAATCTTTCTCTCAAATAACTTAGAAAATGTAATATTTTACAATGTTAATTGGGTTCACAACATATAAAAGGTATATTATTTCAAGTATTGCTTAGAGCTTCATCTAGTTAGAAATTAACAACGATCTAGGAGTCTTTATAAACCAATCTAGTGGCAAAAGGGAAATATTACCAGCCCTTGGGGCTGCGAACTAATCTTAGAGAATAATACTTCTTTGAAAACCCGAACAATAACCCAAAGATTTGATAATTTGTATGACAAATGTCATTTTGGTTGGCATTGAAGTATGAGTTTTTTTAAAATAGATACCAACTTATATTATATCCTAAATGAATTATTATAGCTAACTTTTTAGGATAAATACTTAGTCATATATATATATATATATATATATATATATATATATATATATATATATATATATAATTGCGCTAATCTTTATAATTTACAATAGGGGAGTAATTCAAAATCTGACAATACTAGAACTAAACTATCACAGACTTAATAATTTTTTTAATATATCAATAGTCCATATTAAAAAAGTAAATTTGATATTTCTTATAGTGATCAAAAAGAAAAAAAAATGAATTTTGTATTTAGTAGGACTATGCACAATAGGATTATATAAATAGATTACGCTTGTCCATAAATACACACATATATATAATACACACACACAGATATATATATATATATATATATATATATATATATATATATATATATATATATATATATATATATATATATATATATATATATATATTACCATTCTAAACGTTAAGACTCGTCTCCGTCCTCTTGATCCACCCCGGAAGAACTGGACTCCCGATGCAATTCTGACTAGACTCCTTGCCGATCGTGAAAAATCCGACTTGTTATCATAGAATGTAATCGTCACTTGTCTCTGTATAATCCCATGAAGTGATGGACTCTAATTACAAGTGATGGACTCTAATTAACTATACATTACTATACCATAACAGCAACTAACAACCCCCACTCTGCTCGATTCCTAGGGATTACGGAGGCGCCTCCCCTTTCTGGTCATCTCGTCTGACACGATGACTTCTTCTACTCCCAAATTCAGCGCTACAATGGATCGACAGTCCTCCTTCTCAACGATGGTGTGCCTCTTCATCGCGGCAGACTCTTTGGTGATCACGCGTCGGTGTGGAGAAACTAGACCACTTCATGGGAGCCTACTTGCACCATGGCCTGAGGTACGCCGTCTTGTCAAACCTAGCTCCTTCCGAGCCCATCCACGGCATACCCTGGCAATCTTTTTCTACATCCTCATGTCGCGCTGACCTGGTTTGGGTTCATTTTCGCCGACATAAAGGAGCGAATCAGGAAGGTTCCCTGACAAAGCCGATTTTTGTGTGTTCAACTATGTATCAGCGTTCACTATCCTATTAGTTTCCAATCACACGTTCTGTTCGGCGTTGGTGAAGGAAGAGTGATGGCCCCGGGTTTATCATGAAATGGTTGATGTTCCAGCTTGGAATATTTCTCATGTCCCTCGGCCTCCTTGATAACTATATATCTGCACGCGATTGCTAGCGTTCCTCATCAAGGACAACTACAAGCGGCTCTACAACTTCTTTGACGCGCCAAGCCGGCACTCGAATACGTATAAAAGATGGGATTGTCTAGGAAGGACGTCTTTCACAACATCCTCTTCAGCAGGATTCACTGCTTCCAAATCCTGATCTATATGCATAAGCCATTTCCTATTTTAGTTTTTCCCGCAGGTTAGTAGTATTGACTAAACAATTGTTCATCGACATGATTTTAGGTGTTGCTGGGGTGTGCTACACACCATGGTTCCAGTGAAGCAGGATCCAATACATCCTCCATCATGAACCACTGGTGGGGATATAAGAGTTTTCAAGTTGAGAAGGGTGCTCAAAATGATAGACAACCACGAGAGGTTGTTATGATATGAGCCCATGGGATCTCTAATAATATTTGTCCTAGGAGTTGGATTCAGTTTAGACGGTCAACCTTTGGTCATCGATCGGCAGTGAGGAAGTCGCTTATCTTGAAGACGTGGAGTCCCCCTAACACCAACAGTGGTGAGTGTTGAGATGACGAGGCCCTACACCCTTCCTCTGATCTGACCGTTTCTATAGCAATGCCTTAGATGATGATGGAGTGGCAGAAGAGATTGTCTGTAGAATACCTTTAAGTCCTTGTTCTACCACATGCATAGTTGGACCACCTAGAACATGGCACGTATGTTGATTCCTTCGTTACTATCGATTTCCCTCAAGGTACCTTAGAAGGCTGGTCATTTTCTTGGTCCCTGGTTTCATGGTATCAATAATCACCTTCTACATTATATTCCATTTCTTCTCTACTCATGTTTTTAGAGTTGCAATGGTATATATCAGGCTATTGTCAAGCCACTAATTGATTCAGAGACACCAGAGGATCGAGCAGAACGGCAAACACCAATGTCGTAAGCTATGACTATGGACTCAAGTTCTTTAAGTTTGATATTTTCCCTATTCTATATCTCGTAAAAAAAAATCATGTGTTGTCTCATGTTTATCAGGGCGATGGAGGAGCATAGCCACAATATACTATGACTTTTTTAAAAAGCCACGTTTAAAACATGATTTTTTTCTTACACGTATAAAACTCCAGTTCCTGAATATTACATATTTTTCCATATTTTTTACAAATTAATCATGTTTAATGTGTTTTCTTCCATTTTATACATTCTTTTCTCGTATTATACTGATTAAGACTCTAACTTAATTTGAGTGTATATGTGTCGGTGTGTATGTACATGTATATATGTGTGTATATGCATATGTAAATAATAGTTATAGATATGTGTATGCAATATATATATGTACATATATATGTGCAATATATATATATATATATATATATATATATATATATATATATATATATTGCACATATATATATATATATATATATATATACGCATGTATGCAATATATGTATATATCCTCCGATTTTTCCCAACCTTTTTTCAAATAGTTGATCGTACTTTTACCGTACATTGACCGCTTTTTACCCGATTTTCCCACATGATTGACGAATTCCAAACTTTTCAACTCAACCAAACGTATCCCAAATACTAAATTTGTGACTATGTGGAAGAGCACTTTACTGTTGCAAGGCTCTCACCTGGGAGCAAATTCATTGTTCCAGAGTCATTGTTCCAGGCTGTTGCATTTAATTACTGCCATTCATATCCCCTATCAATATTTCTAAGGGTGGGTCTTTCAGGTAGATATAAGACAAGGATGCATTGCAACAACAAGTCGCAACAACAGATTTAGGTGCCTTCAACATACCAGGTAATTGAGTTCTTCTCTAACATGACCCACCATTAGTCATCGTTTTCAACTTCTTTTATGTATACTCTACTACTATGTTACTTTCAAGTGATGTGTGTGGTGTATACTCCCTTTTTTAAGATTATACATGCTTCTTTTGTGTTTTTTATTGAATTACAACAACAACAAATATATGCATGCTATTTTTGGTACTTCTTGAAATTTTGAGCCATGAGTTACTTAAATTTGTACATAATATTACTAATGTAAAGCTATATCTATTATAAAAAAAATGGATGAATCTTCACACGCCTCATAATCCAGTAATGTATATTGTATAAAATAGTAAGTAACCATTTGATTTTTCACTTTAAAATCAGAGATTGCATAACTCATACACTAGGAGCTCAAGCATCGGTATGTTTCATGTTAGGTCATAAGAATATTTTACTTGGGTTTGTAATAAGTAGTCTAATAATGTCATATTTTCATATACTAAATGGAAACAAAATTAAAATCATGCCATCCATTTTCCCCTTTCACTTTAAGGTAATGACACTTCCTTTCTTTATTTGTGATAAGTGGTTTTGTTGTCATTTTGATGTGGGTTATCTATGCATTTGAAACCACCATGGTGGATACATGTATAAATTTAGTATATGATCAAATGATTAGTTTTAGGATGGTTTTAATACCAAACATGTTTTTCTTGTTAACTCCACCCAATTGTCTTGCACTATATTGTTAGGATTCTTATTTGTATTCTTATAGTATATTTAAATAATTCACTTCATCAATGTATTCATATGGTGGTATAAAAATAAGGACCTACCTACGAAATATTTTTGTACAATATAAGACAATTACATTTTATCCTGTGGTAAAACTTTACTTACTGAAATTTTATGGTGACATTTTTAGACAAGATAGTTTGACCATGATTCTTCAATGGGACAAATGTCTGATAAAAATATATAGTTTTCATATTTGCAAACCTTGAGGCATTAATTTATCTAATGGTCCTATAGCTGAGTTGTCTTTTGCAAATTTATGTTACTCACTAAATATGATCAATTATTTTATGAACATTTTATTCATTTTATTATGATCTAAGTAATTTTGATACCAATAAAAATGTCAAATAATTGAATAAGTCCCATTAGAAAGCTTGTTCCTGGATCTTATATTTGCCACAAGGACTTTTTATATGATATTTTATATCAGGGGAATGTAACATGGAAATTTTTTTGCACAAAAATTTCAATGTTGATGAATTAAGTTATTTTTTAAAGACAATGAATCTTTATAAAATCCAAATAAAAATACTTGTCAACAATACAAAAACTTAGTTGACATTTTGGTAACTCAATACTCCTAAATTTATGTTGCCTTTTTTCCTTATAACACATTTATATTACACCTTTATATAATTCCATGAGAAAACATATAAAATAAGTAGAATTTGATACAAATGTCACAATTTTTAACTATTGAATTATATGTAAGTTGTCTAACTTAAGAAAGAATGCAAAGTTACCACTAAAAGAAAAAATTAGGGAAACCAATAACCTTTGAAGTACTGACTGGAAATGACGGTGTACAACGTCAAGATGAGTACCTTTTAAGTTGGTATACTATACCTTTAGACTTCATAGTGTGTAAAACTCTACAAAAAACTTATTCCAACATATAATGTCATCTCAAATGTTCTATAGATTGTATAATCAAATTTTGGACTTAGACGATTAATTGATTTTATAGATAATTATTTAAAGCATTCATATTTTCGTAATACGACATTGGAGGTTTTCACCACATTTTCTCTAGAACCAAATACTATGTACAAAGAAATCAAATCCAAAAAACATGATTCCTTCTTTTTTGAAATTAATGACTTATGGTAATATTTGTTTTAAACATAGCACAAAGTAGATAAAGCATAAAATTATATTGTAACACTAAATCCTAAAAAATGTCGGTATCAATTACTATGTTGGTCCATATTCCTAGGTACCTTAGATATAAGACCACTAAATGGATAACCATAATGACCTTAAGGAATTATGGCTCGATCAGAAGATTATAATTCTAGACAATTCTATCAACTCCGCATGATGGTTTGAATGGAACAAAGTAGAAGGAAATGTTACTTTCAGTAGTGGAAAGAAACTACTCATTTGAAAACATTCTTGAATTATCCTCAATTGTTAAATGATTTTATATAAATATAATATGAAGAAAGGGATTAGATTTACTCACAAGAAATTGTAACAAAAATAAAAGTGACACATTTGTATACCATGCAATTGACATATAATGTTAGATATTTAAGAAAGAATAGTCAATCTATATGTCAAAAACCATTTTTATTACTATTTATCTTCTACATATAAAATCATTTTATAGTGGTAAATAGAAAGGTATATTTACACAAGATTGAAAAAGAAATGCTGTCAATGTGAAAAGAAAATTAGAACAACATTTTAAAATGGTATTTCACATAATAGGAGAAATGGTATTTTAGTTCAATGGTTCATGCACATACAAAATACCAAAAATATGTTGGAAGACAATCTTTCTAGCCTATGTGATTGTGGATTATGTAATTTGTGAAGGTTGTACCAAGAAAACTATTTTTGTCAAGCAGTAAATAAAACATCTTCTAAAACATGACTTGAGACTCATAAAGTGATGAGACTTGGTATCCAGCAAAGTCATTTATGAACTAATCATTTAGACCAAAATTTAGTTTAACATGTTTACGGAATACATTTAACATTTAAAAACATGATTTAAGAAGTGAATATTTGTCAATGTTGATTATTGTGCTTGTATGATGCAAATTCATAAAAGAGAAATATTTCCTTGCTTAATTTTATTTTACCACAACAATTTAGGGGTTTCTTTCATCATTTCATGTACTATATAATACAGAAAATCCAATATTGTACGGCATACCCTTCAAGAATATGAACCATTGTCCATGCATAAAATTAATAAAGGATGATTCATTTTTGGTAGATAACATTTTGAAGTTAATGTAACAATTGTTCCATTGAGAGAAACACATGGAAGTAATAGATTATAACCTAACCTATGTATTAGACAAAATCTATTGATATTATGACCTAGAATTTATCTTCATCAAAGGTATATGAATTATATACTCTCTCAGTTCAAAACCCATGTAAGAGGGATTATGCTATCATACTCTGTATAACATATTCTACTCACATAGGAGGAATTAAGTACACATAGGGAATTTACCGAACACCTCATAAGCTAAAACCTTATGGAATGGAATGTTAGAAAGTAATTTGGAAATTTTTAGTGCTACTGTTTAGTTGTAGACAAAATAAGAAATCTCAACATACTTTGAATAATGTGTGAAAATTCTATTATTCTAAATTATATAGGTTCATTATTGTGACACAATGTATTACTTGGCATCAATGCCATGATATTTTGCATCAACATATTTATGCCTCTCTATCACACTCGACAATACCATCATTACAAAAATCATATGCTACTATATGTTGTCTTTTGAATCAAATAATGTAAAATTTCTATGATAACTTTTAGTTGGTTGAAAAGTGTAGCTCATTGTATATATATATTAATATGGATATATATAATTATTTTCATCTATTTTTTTATTTTTTTTACATGACATACTTCAAGATATGTTATAAGTGACTTTATATTACATTAATCCATCCATGTTCTATTATCTAATCTTATCTTTGTGAATAACGTACATATGAGTTTGAATAGATTAGAGGGTGTACAAGAAGTAAAGATGATAAACTACATATACATCTTTCTAAGAAATAGTATCTAGAGTGCATTGTGGTATGATATTTGGAGCAATATGTATTCACTACTACAGAACCTACCTTTAGTGTCGGTTTCTAAGTGACACCTATGTGGGCGACACTAAAAGCTCACCCATTAGGCGTCGGTTCCAAAACTGACGCCCAAACTCTTCGCGCGCCACCGAAAACACGCCATCATGGGACTATAGGCGTCGGTTATTAGATAAGAAACCGACGCCCAAACCCTTCGCACCACAGAAAGGGCGCCATCTTGGGCACTATCAGTATCGGTTTTTAACAAATAACCGACGCCATATATCTTCGCGCCACAGGAAATAGACGCCGGTTATTTATATAAAACTGACACTATAACATTGTGTGTCAGTTGTTTACAAATAACCGATGCCTATTGTTTTTTTTTTGTCAGTCTGCAGACCTACTATGGCTAGTCGCAGGATGAGAAACCTGTTCAGTTCAGTTATGAACTGCAGGTTTTACGACATCCATTGATATCAGCCGACAACAGGCCACAAACCTACAAAATTAACAACAAAAATATTCACACATGCATTTAGCAATGCAACCTGCAGTTCCATTTTATTTTCACACATTTAGAAACATTCATCTAGCTAGCAATCTGTAGTTCCATTCATTCACATTCACACATGTAGAAACATTCATATAGCAACCAATACTTTCATTCATTTTCACTTAGACACATGTAGAAACATCCAGACATGTAGAAACATTCACACATATATTATAATTCAGAAATTCATTTACAAAATATCATTGTTTAGTCATTATTCACTATCAGGATCCCAATTATATTTTAAAGCCCCCACTATTTGTATGGCTGTTGCCCATTCTTCTCTTACTTCATTTAATTCTCCCATCGTATAGGGAGCATTTTCATCTGGTAAGGCCTCTCCTGTAATGGGGTCAGCTTTAAACACCTGTAAAGAGAATGATGTATATATATAATTAATGAGCTATAAATAAGATTGATATATTTCGATCATATTATCTAATGAGACTATATAATACCTGAGCAATACACTCGATATCCAGTGCGGCATGTTTGATAATCATGTGCATATATCGCATGACATAGTATCCACATGCACATCTGTTGCCTTGTGTAGCACACTATAAATTCAAACATACAAAATATTAAAAAATACAACTAATTAAGCATTGTTCACATAAATAATATATATATATATATATATATATATATATATATATTGCAGTCGGGAACTTACTTTCACGTTCTTCCAAATTATTGGCTGGTTCTTTTTCGTGGGGACCTTTCCTCCAGCCTTTTTGAACTCCTCAAAACCCCTACATGTTAATGTAACACAGAACATTACAATTAAATAGTAATGTAATAACATATGTTAACGGATATGAAAATGAAATATTTCTCACTGGAATAATGCCATTTTCATTATGTGTCCAAATCTTGTATTCAATTTACTCCCCTTAGGATCTAGATAATACACAGTGAACGTCTCGGGGGCAATAACCAGTAACTCCCAATGCCTACCCCTAGAGGTAAAAAAGTTAAAAATTAATAACTCAAAATCCACAATAAAAATGTAATTTTCTTAAGTCCAAATTATAATAAGCAAAGTAAACTTACTCTACATTGAATGGAGCCATTATCACCGTCTTCTTATTTATAACAAAATTTGAAAAAGCCTCACATCAGTATTGTTGAACTGACGTAGGGTCTTTAGCTACTAGACTAATTAAAGATGGAATCAAAAACCGTACATGTTCGAATCCAAAATCTGCACATATGTTTGTATAAGTAGCTACAAAATATGTATTAATTACACATGCATTAATAAATAAGAAACCAGATCACCAGATCATACACAAGGTATATGGATGTATAAAGAATATCTCACCTTATCCATAGCTCTATCACAGATGTATTTAGCCAATCATATCAAAAAAACTCCAAAATATCTTATATAAATAGTTTTATTTCGTATGAATGACCTGTAGAATCTGAATCGGAAGAAATAGTTATAGGAGAGTTTATATCATGTTCGCCTAACCATATTTCCATACCCCTACAGTTAGGACCTAACGGGACAGGTAGGTCATGTGGAACCCAACTAGGTAATGTAGGAGGTGGAAGTGGAGGCCTAGATGCTGTGGGTGTCTTCTTTTTAACCTGTATATATATATAATTTCAGATCAACTGCCATCATATACACACACTAACAATTGAACGTAATGTAAATTTACCATACCTTTTCAGTAAAGAGGACATCCGCTTATAGCCACAATATCACTCCGCCTACTGCCTCACCAAGTGTTTCACAATCTGGGTGGGCATATGGCAATGGAAGATCCATCCACTGGGAGAATATATGTATCGGGCTCACACAAATCCAACCAGCTGGTACTGGAGACCCGTGACACGTTTCCCCTGGTAGGGATGGGTAAGCCGACGCCTCTGCAATGACAAATTCTTTACTTTTTAGACGACAAGGCTTCAACCCCTACAAATTTTTGTGTAAAGAATGTTATATACATATATACATATCATCTTTTTTTTAAACGACTACAATTTCATATATGCATATCATCTTGAATTAAAAAACTAGTTACTATGTCATAAAAATACTTACAGTGGATATGCTAGGTGGTGGTTCTACAAGATTACTCCCAACCTCTGCAGTAGGAGTAGGAGGAGTAGAGCCTGCAGTAGGTACTGTCTGGTAAGTGGCAGTCTGAGATACCTGCCACTTTTTCATTGCTTCTTCTAGTTTCCTATCAACTAGCTTATCTACCTATACATGGATAAAAGAAATGTTAGCTTCTAATTATTGAATTCTTTTTTACAGTAACATTATAAAGAAAGAATATGTTACCTCCTCTTGTGAAAGTCCCGCTTTTGGGACATGTTTGCGCTGGGATGGCCCAAAAAAAGCTTTGATGCCCACACCAGCGCATGCAGCCCTAACACGTCCAGGATGCTCTGGGTTACCCAGAGCAACTGTCAATTCATCCCTTGTGCCCTTAGGGTTGAACTTGCCTTGTTTTCTCAGCTCATGCAGCTCCCGCTAATCGCCAAAACAAAAATTTGTAATTAAGTAAACAACACAAATAATCAATATTCGAATGATTGTTGTAAGAGTTGTATTTTATCATTTTTGCATCCTCCTCAGCAGTTGCGGCCTTCGTCATTTCTCCCTTCTTATTTTGCCTCCCAGCTATCCAGACATCATGGTGAGGCAGAGGTGTGCTACCTATAGTAGAGGACTCCTGAGTAGCAGCAGACTGAGAAGTAGCCTCAGACTGTAGTCTTTGGCGAATGCCTGCATACCCCTTTGGACCCATTGTGTGGTCATGCACATTCAGTGCACGCCTTGATCTTTGTGCCTCACTGAGGGCATAGTTAGTATGCACATTAATGATTTGGTTAGTAACACTAAATGTTAATCTTGAATAGGTGAATACAACATATATTAATTAATGAGATTGAGACTGACGCCTAATACCTTGAATTCATCAATTTGTCTTGAAGTGACAAACGCGTCCCATTCTTCTTTGTCCAGGAAGTTCCACTGTTCAGTGGCTGTCTTCTTCCTCTTGTCAGCTTCTTTTATGTATTCTCGGGTGAGATTTGTCCTATAGTTCTTTAGGACTCTCCCACAGCGTTGCATCACACATTTACGATGCAGCTTTTCATCCAATTCAAATATACTCTGCAAAATAGAATTGTTATTAACTAGTATCCAAAAATTTAGTAATCTACAAAATAGAATTGTAAATTAATAATAACTCATGCATAAATCCCTCCATATTAAGTCTTTCTTCTCCTTAGAAACATTATGCCAAGAATCTAAGCGACAACCGCAACGGCTACGAGTAACAAACCCAAGATATGAAACAAATGAATTGTGATTCACACCACATGCATTTCCTGCATTATCAAAATCCACAACAAGTTTGGGTCCATTTCCCTTTTGTGCAATCAACTTCTTCATCATATTGATGCCCCTTCTCTTGTCAACTTTTTGGTGCTATTGATCAAGTGCCTCAAGTGCTTCAGATGGTACCTGTGCATCATCAACCTAAAATTTGACAAAATAATCACATTTACAAGATAAAACTATAAATGGACATATAGATATAAATATATGATATATTTTTAAAACTTACATTGTGAGGCAGCGCATTGATGTCCTCACCCTCACGGTAATCATCAGCACGGTCATCAAGAGAATGGTCATCCATCTGCAAATTCACATTCAAATTGTAAAGCTCACATTGTAAAGTTCACATTATTACAACAAAGTATATATCACAACAAAATTGTAAAGATCTATGATCAAAGAGAAAACAAGTATATATTACAACAAGATTAGGGTCTAGGGTTAACAAATACATGTGATGTCATTCTTATATATAATAAATGTACATGTACCACCTATCCCATCCTTGAACACCTAATCTCACTAGTAAGTGTATAACGTGTATTGGGTTTTCAAGAAAATTTTGGCAACATTTCCCCGTTGTTCTCCAAGTACATATGTACTTAGAGAACAAACGGGGAAATGCTGCTGAAATTTTCTTGAAAACCCAATACACATTATACACTTACATCCTAAGCGAGATTAGTTTTGTCATTCTTATACCTAAAATCCTAGTTCTTCAAGTTATGGTGATTATTGATGTCTTTAAAAGCAAGATTGGAAATTTAGGGAAAAGTTCATCATTTACATTCCAAGCATGTCACATGTGTGCATTACAGTTCATCATTAAGCAAGAAGGGAGATTAGGATTCTCAATATACTCAACAATAAAACAAGTTACCAATTTCATAGTTAAACTATTCATTAGTATGGAAAAAGGTTTTTCTAACAAAGACATAATCATTTTTTATCTACCATATTGATCACCCTATCACATTAAAATATAAGATGGATAATCAGATATCACTGTCAACAAACTGGCTTCCTAACTTACTTCAACATCAATGGATATGAGTTACTTATTAAAAGAAGAATAACGAGAAGTAATTTGGGATGTCAAGCACACACAACAATGCTGTGTTATATCTGTATTTATAGAATGTAAGATTACACAGTTTATAGAATGTAAGAATGTATTTATAGATCCTCAAGACCAGGTCAGTTTGTTGCTAGCTAGCACACATATACAATCATAAATCACGTAACAGAATATAGTTATTGATTGTTTCAACACTTATCAAGTTACCATGCAATAAGTAAATAACTTAAAAAATAAATAAATAAACGCCCAGCAGGGCACCTGACGATTTTGCTCCAGGGCACCTGCAGGGCTTGACCTAGCCTAGGCGGAGGAAGGAAGGAGGAAGAAGGCGGTGTACCTTGACGGAAGAGGAAGAAAGCCTGGCTGGAGCAGAGGAGAGCATCTTGAGGTGAAGTTGGGAGCGCTGGTGGCTAGGAGAGGAGAACTTCGGCTCGGCGGAGCTGGCAGCGCCGACGACGAGGAGAGGAGAACTTCGGCTCGGCAGAGCGGCGGCGACGGCGGCGAGGAGACGAGCGTCGCGCGACGAGACGAATGGTGGTGCAGGGGAGCCAGGCAATGACGGCAGCGACGGCGGGGAGCAATCGCCAGACCTAGCGCAAAGTCGCAATGAAATAGAGACAATGGGGAAAAGTTCTGTTTGCGGGGCTATTAACTGTACCATAGGCGTCGGTTATTCAAAAAAACCGACAACTATAACTAACAGTGTCGGTTCTAAACAAAAACCGACACCAATACTTGATTATAGTTGTCGATTTTTAACTATAAAACAACCGACGTCTATATACAGATGCTGTTTAAAAAAATTGTTCTCGGTTTATGACCATAGTCGTCAGTTTCTACCTAAAACCGACGCTTAATGGGTGTGAAAAATTTCCCGCGGATAGCGTGGGAAAACTCATAAGCGTCGGTAATTGTAGTAAAACCGACGACCAAAATGTGCCCAATTTCTGTCTCGCGAATAGCCTTTAGTCGTCGGTTTTTTATTTATCAACCGACGCCATATGTCAAATTTTGGAGGTAATTTTTTTCGCTGGAAATTTTGGATTTGGCGGTTAATTTTAGGTGTCGGTTTTTTATTACGTAACCGACACTGAATAAAAGCGGTACCCGTGTCTGGTCGCCCTTCATAGATTGGATGTCGGTTTATGTTATCAACCGACGTTGTAGACTTTAGGTGTCGGTTTATGTATACAACCGACACCTTGAAAAGTGATGTTATAAGCCATTTCTGTAGAGTAATTTTTCATAATTATTAATTAATTATATAGAAAAATGAGTTTCTAAACTACATGATAAAATACAAGATTTTTTTCAACATTCATGGTAGATGAAACCATACAATATGCTAATGAGGTTTAATTTTATGTCATTTTTTTGTCAATGATGATTGCATTCACAAATTGTGCTAAACTAATGGACGATTATTATTGCATTTTCTCATTAATTTAGTGGAGATTAGAACCTACAAGGGATGGACTTCACTCTAGACACTATAATGTATGTTTCTATTTTCTCCTTTTCAAAAGGAAAAATGATTCTGGCTCTATGCATTATGTAACTTTGCAAATGGAACATTTTGATGTTGATTAATAATATAATATATACCATTATGAGATATATAGGTCATCCATGTTTGTAACTCTAAATCTAATGTATTACTCAAAATAATTGTTATTATTTTTAAGCTTCTTTGTGATCTTATTTCTTACTAATGGTTTAACATCTTGGCCTCAAATGAGGATATTATCAAACTCATGTTTCTCTAAAATGTTCTACTTTTAAAAATCCACACTACAAGAACCCTTCGCATATAGTAATTTATTCAGACATGTTATAATATAAGAAAACATGCTTAAGGCCCTAGATTCTCTTTGACATACATAAGTATATTAATTGTTTGTATTGTATTTAGTATAGCATGTACCAATGTTGTTGTAGATATATGAATCTTAGTTGCAGTTGCACTCAGTAGTTGCATATATTAGAGGGTTTCATCAATTTTAGTGTAAGACACAACCTAATGTTCATGGTCGCATGATCCACATTAGGTTTTGGTAGCGTAAGTAATTTTTCAATTAATTGATTTGTACATTAAGAACCTATTTGTATACACCTTTGTCTTTGGAACATATTAATATGGCTATTTTTAATAATATTATTGAGAAAAAGTACAACATCTAGCCATTCACATTCAATATTGATTTTTATCTATCTTTTACATTGTTGTATATTCTTATAATAAAGAGTTAATCTTGTTATCATCCAATTTGTATTATATTTGTTACCATGTATTAGTACTATTCTAGGGCTTCATAAGCATTTTTTATGTAAATATGAAGTAGTTTAATCACCTCAAGAAAGACTACTTCCTTCATATTTGGATCCCATCTACGTTGTGGGTCCCCGTAAATATTATTTTTGTGAAGTACTATGGATCTCATCCATTTCATATATTATATAATTTGTATATGAATAGATTCATTGTCAAACACTGACAAATAGAGACCAAATATGCCTTTTCATTCTTCAATTTTTTTGGATTTTTTTAGAGAGATAGATATTCTTTCATAATGAATTTTTAATGAATTTGAAGGTGTAATTTTTCATTCTTTGTCCATTAGTTTCATACCACTAAGATTTAATGCCTTGTTTATGTTATATATTAGAATTCAACTAGATAAATTATGCAATTTCATATTATCATAATACAATGTTGGAATTCACATAGTATGCACTATAATCTTTTCTGGCAATTGCCTTGTATTCGTTTGGAACTCCTTTTTTTAATAATATGCACTTTATGAGTGGCTATTCTGAGTGTCATCTACCAGTTGTTGCTAGAAAATGATATAATTTATCTTTCTTTAAGGAAATTCAAATGCAATGAACCCTCAAATTTGACTTTACATACATAGAGTTTACCATAGTTATAAATATGAGTTGACTTCTAATTAAATCAAGAAACTCCTTTATTTGGATTCTTGTAATTAAATATTCAAGATTAAATTAGGTATAAATCATATTTCTATCTTCAAAGATATCATATATTGATAATATTCTAACAAAAATTTTACTTCTAGAAGTGAAAATTATAGAAACCACACATGCTTTGGCAACAAATATTTGAAGCATGATCCTAAGCTAACATATGTGAAAAGAACAGAGTCCATACAAGAAAAATCGTTATTTTTTAGAAATCCTACAAAAAATGGAAAATATTGAAAGATAGTTCTTTAACTATGAATTACACTTTGAAATGTACAACTACTCTGATAAGTATCGTTATAATTATAAGAGAGTGACACAATTATTTATTCAATTATAACTCACACGTGCAAAGCACGTGCATTTACTAGTATATATATATATATATATATATATATATATATATATATATATATATATATATATATATGTGTGTGTGTGTGTGTGTGTGTGTATGTATATATATAGAGAGTCAGGCTAGAATACACTCGAGTGTACGGATCGCACGAATACACTCAAGTGTGTTTTCATATCAAGACTATTTTTTGCAAAATGTAAACCGTTGATCTTCACCATCATACTATAACTAGGATACATACAAATTTTGAACCCATTTGTATGAGTGGAAGTCACTCATCTAAGGGCAACAAAATTGACGCACGAAACTAATTTGAAATGCATAATTTTTGCTGTCTTCATAACATGAGCTATACATATCCAAATGTGCTCAAATTTTGTGTATGAGTTGTTCAAGAGATGTTTAATAAGATCAATGGATTAGATTTTCAAAAAAATAGTGCATCATGAAAAACTACTTGAGTGTATTCCTCTCTGTATACACTCGAGTGTAATCTAGCCTGACTCTCTCTCTCTCTCTCTCTCTCTCTCTCTCTCTATATATATATATATATATATATATATATGTGTGTGTGTGTGTGTGTGTGTGTGTGTGTGTGTGTGTGTGTGTGTGTGTGTGTGTGTGTGTGTTTGCATGTGTGTGGCGGTGGTGGGGGGGAGGGGGTCTATATCTATGAGGAAATCTTCCAAGACTTGGACACAACAATTTTTAGTAACCATGTATTTGGCTTCAGTTGTTGATAGTGTGTGTCATAATTCTTTGTTTCTTGTTAAATCAAGACAATATTGCACTATTAGTACTTCTTTTGGTCAGTATAGGCTATAAATTCAAAATCATTATCTTGTGGATACCATAGAGGAAAAGAACATAGTTAATAGTTGTTGTAAATGTATTAGAATTGTTTTAACTATAGAAAAATGTGATTTCTTTGTATTATTTTGAAATCTAGCACAAAGTCTTATTTAAAAGGAAATGTCATGTCTAGAGTCTATGAGATAAAGTATGTTACAAATGATGCCTCTATATAAGTGAGTATCTATAGATTTTACCTTTGCATCTTTACCAATTTTAGTAAATGTAGAGATAGGATTTGTAAAGAACTTATAGTTTTCAATATACATCTTTTAAGTAGTTCTTCAATTTTTTCTCTTAGTAGATAAAAACATCTTTTTTATGTTTATTGCATATGAAAATCGAGGAAGAATGTGAAAGACCTATCAATCTCATTTTAAAATCATTCTTCATTAAGTTAACAACATTGTCATGTGGTCATTATTTGATCTAAAAACAACATCATCAACATAAACTTTATAAACATATGAATGATACATCTATCAGCTTAATATATAGCGTACATATAAGCTTGTACTATAGAAAAACATTGTTTTAACAAAAACATTTTGATTCACTCATACAAGGTATTAAAATCTTGTTTTACACTATATATAAATTTATTCAGTTTATAAACATAGTCATCATGTTTTTACATCCTCAAAGCCTGGTGTTTTAATGACAAACTTCTTTTTAAATAATTATGTTTAAAATTGCATTAGGAACGTACATCTGATAAATATTTATCATAAGGCATCTATCTAGTGCCAAAAACATATGTATAGATTAAAACCTAGCTACCAATATGTACATTTGATCAAAAAAAATCCATCATGTTGATTATAGACTGGACTACGATATGCACTTTATTCATAATTATATTATACAATTAATTGAGCTTGTTCTCAAAGACCCATTTTATTTTAATAAAAATAAACTTATGGTTGGTTTAGGAATTACATATCAAATTTCATTTTTAACGAACTGAAATAATTCTTCTTTCATTGCTATGATCCAATAATCATCACAAAGAGAATTAGTGATGGTCTTTGGATATAGCATGGATACAAATGACATGTTGTCTTTTTCTCCAAATGAAAACCTACTCTTAAATTTTTCTCTAAAACCTCAATTAATTATTTCAATAGCATGATCTTTAATGAGGTGAATTTATTAAGTGAGGTTTCATTGGGTGGAACAATATTTTAATTTGTCATCCTCTTGATTTACTAATTCCAATGGGTTTATTTAAAGTGTGAAATCCTCAAATTGAGGGAAAAAAATCTTCAATACTACTTTTTCCTTGATTTTCAATAAATTTTCTGAGAAATGATCTTTTTATAAATGAAATTTCAAAATGTATATCTTCACTTGTTGGGGACTATCCTAGAAAGCATGATCTGTAAGATTTGAAGTCAAACTTAACTTTATCATTTTTTTTGTCTTGGATGTAGCACATTGAGCTAGAGGTATGGAAGTAATTAACTTTGCCCTTCTTTATATATACAAGTTTATATGATGTTTTCTTAAGATAGAGATGGATGACCAATCTATTTTGAATGACCTTCTCAAAAAGTTCTAGGAGAGTTATGTTAGACAAGCATTATTCTAGACTCTTTTGGCTGATCTATTCTTCATTTCTATAAGGAATATAGGTGGAGGTTTCTTGTTAAAGAGAAGTTGTTTCCATATGCATCTTTATCACAAACCTTTTAAATGAGTTATTTTTAAACTTCGACCATGGCCACTACTAATAGTACTAATCGTAAGTTGATGCTCATTTTCCACTCTGGTACAAAAACTTTTGAATTTGACAAGTGTGATGTATTTTTCAACTAAACAATCTAACCAAGTAAATCTAGAATAATCATCGATGATAACAAAGCAATATCATTAACCATAAAGAGTTTGTGTTCTCACTGATCTAAAGAGATGAAAATGGATGGGTTCTATAAGTCTTCTAGTGTATAAGATGTTCATACACTTGAATTATCATTTTTCTTTTTTCCACTTTTATAAGGTTCACATTATTATTCCTTTTAGAGAGAGGCTTGGAAAGACCTCTAACTAGATCAAGATTTGCTAAATATTTTTGTTAGGTTTATGATGACATTTCTCGATCTTCAACGCCAAAAGAGTTCATTTTCTTAATTTTCTATGAGACATACCTTTGACAAGACTAGTTAAATTGGGACAAAGGAAATACAAATTACCAGTCCATGTATCCTCGTATATAATATCACTAGTATTTTCCAAAAGAATTTTGAAAGACATTAAAACCATTATAATCTAGTTTGACTAATACTATTGATATTATGATGCAATCCATCTACTAGTAAAACATTTTAAATACAAACATTGTTACCTATACTCCTAATAAGAAAGTCAAGGTACGTATAATCCATAGAGGAATGGACAAGATTTGAAAACTTAAATGTGTAGTAAGATGAAGATTTTCGCTTGGTGATAAATTCATATTTATCTATTTTATTTGCATTTTTTAGATCATTCCCTAGGAGCATTTTGTCAATTATTTCTCTACTTTTAGAATTAATTATCTTAGTTTAATTTTTCTCTCTTAATTGGATTTTTATTATATTTTCTTGAATTTTGAAGAAAAATGATCCAATCACTCCAAAGATTAAGATCTTCCAAAAATATTCTAAGAAAATGTTTGCAAAACTTCATGTAGTGCATGATATATATACCCTACACCAAAAAGATCATATCTTTTGTATCACAATGTGTAATTTAAAAACTAAACATGTTTTTGAAAGAGAATTTGATTTTCTACCAGAAAAATGTATTTTTGGGCACCGTGGCTAGTCATTCGATTAACTTTTCATCCGGTCTACTCGCCTATAGATTTTCCTATAGTGTCTTACACATATCACACAAAAGTGACCATATCTTTTGCATCCCAAAGAGAAATTTATCGTTCAAATATGATTTAGAAAGGAAATTTAAAAAATATACACAAAAAAATATTTTTGAGTGATTTGGCTATTCAGTCAATTGGCTTTCCAGCCGGTTGATTGACGTATAGTGGAAATCTACAATAAAGAGAGTCAAAAAAGTTGAATGGTCAAAATATTAAAGGAAGACAGTTTAATAAATTTCTCCATTTTGACGAGCAATTAATATTCTCAAAGGTACTCCCTTGATTGGGCATAAAGGTAACTTGACGAATGACAATGATCTTTGTATGGAGGAAAGAATTTAAGTAAAGCTATGTTCTTTAACCAAGAGAAAAGCTATGAAGGCAACAATTGGAAATCTACCAAAGCAAGGCCTCATTTCTCTCCTATAAAAGTAGAGAGAGTCCAAGCATAAAAGGCATATCATATTCTATGACATCAAAGCCTCTTATGGGCTTGTTCCTTATTCTCATTTCTATTATGTTGAGTAGTTTCTCTATTGGGTCATGGAGAGTATCCCCATAGCCCTTTCTTTATCATGATTGTATTTGGCTCGAATATTTTAGTGATAAAATGTTTTCCATCTGATTTTGTACTCATTTTCTAATTAGATAGATTATATTCTCTACATGATGAAAAGACCCCTGGTCCCAATGAAAATGAACCCGTAATCTCTTAAGGAGACCCATTTATGGAGCTTACGATCCTTTTACCCAGTTTATCTTGTTTGTTATAACTAGTAGTGACGAGACCATATGATCTATAAGTTTGAACACCGGATTGAAAATCACATATTCTTGATGAGATCCTCGATAGAATTTTGATGCATGGTTGGGCAAGGATCCTCAAACACTAAAACCCCAAGTTTAAGAGAAATTCGACCCCTATGAGATTTGTGCTCCAAAGGACACAAATCCACACGCTACTGATTTGATCACTACAACTAAGGAGTTGAATTGGTTAATGTAAGAATGTGGTCAACAGTGTTGATCTCCTGGACCTCCAATATTACTCATCATTAATTAATCTAAAACCAATTTAATAATTTTATTTTTATTCCTATATTTCCCATTTAGCTTAATCAACCTCTCTCAAACTAGATCTTAAATATTATTCATCACAACTGGTTTGAGTTAACTCCTGATAAGTCATACCTTGGGATCAATACCTTCTATACCAAAATTCTTTCGCTTGTTTACAACTGAATTGATAGTCATTAAAAGGTTAAACTATAGTATAATTTCCATAATGAATTTGTTGCGTTCGTGATGACACATCATTTGCATACTTACTTATGAATATTTACTCACTAATGCAAGTAGGAAGGTGAGGCATCTAACTAATGATAGTACTTGTAGACATTAGCTGATGGAGGAAGAAACAATCATTCATGCACTCTGAGATTATGACTATATGAAGGGTGTCTAGAAAGGAGTACTACAACCAACTAAACTACAAGATTGTTTCAACACTGTAGACACAAGTGTTTGGATCCTACAACATATAAAAGCATCAGATGACTTAACAATTATATATATGATTATATGTAATTATATTTGGATGCAAGATTTTTTTTCGTATATTTGAGAACTGACTAAGAAATATAGAGCAACTAATTGCCTACATAAAGAAGGGTATTCATATGCATGAAATGACTTGGAAGATTGATGATAGTTAGAGTATGCCACAATGATCATCTAATAGGATCATCCCACCTTTACACTAGTTTAAACTAAACTCTAATGATGCTATAGAGAAAAAAAAGATGCAGCTGCGGTAGTGGTGGTCTGGGACAATCATGGCAATTGAAAAGGAGGGAGTGTAAGAAGAGAGAGCATGAATATTGTGACTAAGGAAGATCTTGCAAGAATTATCATTGCTTTGGAGCATGCAGTTGAATGTGTCCTCACCCATCTTATTGTTGAATTATACTATAAAGGAGCTTAAGGGATATTGAGGAGGTCATTAGTATATATCCCAAATTTTCCTACTGGACCATGCAGATTAGGATCCTACTCAATGATAATGCAAACATGAATCATATATGTTGCGAGACAAATACTACATCAGACACTCTTGCCAAGTATCACCTAAAAATCCAATATTTTTCATTTAATTATGTTTACCCTCCCAATGAGGTGCCAAAGCTCATTAGTAGTGAAGCAAGCAATGGTATTAGTACTAACATATTTAATTATGCACCATTTATTAGTGAATTTAATTTGTTTGAGAATTTAATTAAAAGAGGAAGGCAAGAAGAATAAGAGAGCTTCCTGACTTATCTAAAAAAGAATAACTTTGCATTTGTCATTATCACCAAAGATAATTGTTTCTCTTTTCTTATTTTAGAGAGTTTTAAATTTCCTTTTGTCTCCATTCATGTGCTTGGAGCAACCACCATCAATATCTCTATCACACAAATTCAAATTTTGTAGCCATGTGAGGGTTCTTTTGGGTTATGATAATAATGTCCATGTAAAAACATGATATATAAATATATATATGTGTGGGGGGTGTGGATTATTTTCGGTGAATATATATCGTATACATAGTGAACCAATCACATAGTATGTCAAATGAGATATATGATCTACTATCACAAAATGCTTTAAAAAATGGATAGATTGTAGTCTAGTCAAAGTATAAGTTTTATTAGAAACCTATTCAACTGAACTATAAGTCCAACCAATAGGAGTATCATAAACTATAATCATATAGTCATTTATGTCCATTAAGCATGCAAAGTACACAAGTATATTAAAGTATAAGACAATTGTGCAAAATATTTAAAGTTTCAGAAATAGAGGCATATTCATCATTAGGACTAGATTATAACTTTGTTTTCAAGAGTGGATGGTGCAAATAGGTGAGAAAGCTCTTGGTATCCAAAAGCATTTTATGGTTTCTCCCTTCCTATAGTGACATGAAAAAAACAATATGTCCAGAATGATTCAGATGGAACAAAGTACTTTGTCTTTTCAGATGAGTGGTTAGACTAGAAAATGGTTTAAGGATGTCTTCTTAGGAGGATGATTCTTCGGTTTGCATACAAGATCAGTTCTTCCAACTTGATTTATGAGTTATAAACAAGATTATCTAAGTCATGATTCCCATCTAGAGTTTAGATATTGTATTGTTGTGGTCTTTGTTGTCTCTCAATAAATCACAAATTATGATTTCAAGGATTATTAGTCTATAAGGAAGATTTTTCTTTTCATAACATACGTATTCATATAATATTCATGATTGCATATGATAGGTTGAGAATAATAAGCATGCACATTGTCTACAAGAGTCGTATTGCATCTAGAAATGAAAGCATTATCAATCTCTACAACATCTATCCTAGGCTAGAGAGAATTAATATCATCACTTATGGAGGAAGCATATGTAAGATCATGTTAACAAGTGAGGTAATCAAATTTCTCTTTAGGTTGTCTACTAGCTTAGATGGATTTTTGCGTATACTAATATAGTCTAGCATTTTAGTTCTACTGAATGAGAGAATATGAATACTTTTTTTCTTTTGGAATATCAATCATTTTTGCAGTATTAGAGTATTATTCACTTGTATTTGCATGTATCAATCTAGTTTGATATTTTTTTATTCATCTTAAGTCTTATTCATCTTAAGAAGTAAAAAAAACTCAAATTATATAAGACTTGGCACCTTGATTTGGTTAGTGATTCTTCCATTATGAGAAACCATCGAATGATGAATTTCAACCATTAGAGTCTTCATGTTCACTTGAGTTGCTTACCATGGTAGAGAGGCAAGCTAATTTTGTGCATTCTCATTCTTTTCCTACCTCTTTTCTTTTTAATTTAGAAACTTCGTTCCTACTTTATTAATGATTTGGCACACACTTTTGAGATATCCTCTTCTCCTACACTCATGCACTTGAAACGAGGCAAGGGGAAGAAAACTTTTTGATAACTTTCTTGCTTTTAACATAGTTTTCTTCTTCATTGTAGGGTTCTTTGGATGATGATTTTAAATCTTTCACATAATGATTTCATTCTTGGGTTGGTCTTCTTAATACCAATAAGTGTGTTCCTGTAGATCGACTTCATAGTTTCAAGATTGCCAATAAGCTTGTTCGATTCTTGGATGTTGAGGTCTAACATCCCAAATTTTGATTAAATTATGTTTAGGATTTTTTAATAAATTTTCTCCATAGAGTAAACTCAAATACCAGACTTCAATGCAAATAAATACAATTTTTCAAATTCCAAATCTGATGCTTCAAGTAAACCCTAATGTGATGAAGAGAGTTCAATTAAAATGTTTCAAGCATGTTTCCACTAATTTTAGAGATAATGACACATTATCGATCCAATTATAATTTTATTTCATCAAATATAACCCTAATTAGTCAATTTGTGATACACAGAGGGTTAGAGATAAATTTACCATTTTAATAAGAATATTTGACCTAATAATTTATATATATCGTATATATTAGTATCTCCTCAAAATATGATCCCCAAATCATTTTTTGGCAATCCAAGATAATTAAATATATTTCAACCTCAAAATATAAGAACTAATAGTTATGACACTCAAACCTTCTAATATAATATTCGGAATCCTCAAAAATTATTTAGGCATCTTGTAAAATTTTACCTCAATCATATTAGCTGACACCATCAAATTCATTAAGGAATAATTTATATGTTTTAAAAATCTAAATTCTCAATAATTGTTTTGAAGGCATTACATATGCCTAAGGTCTTGCATGAAATCATTGGCACACTCTAATATCTCTTTTCTGTGATGATTGAAGGTCTACATTGGTGTCTTTTTTACCTTGGATCCATATGATAGCTAGGTGACATCACCCTCTCTCGTACCAATCCCACTGGTACTCTATAATAGTAGCACTCCTCTTCTTCCTTGGTCCCTCTCCATGCTTGATTCCACCACAAATTAAGATTTGTTTCACCACCCATGCATCAACTGTAACATACTGGAATCTAGGGTCTTTCCTACAATTTACCCACTTTTGAGCTTTTCTTTGCCTTCTAGTCCATTTGGACCTTTTTCATAAATTTCCCATCCTTTTGGATCGTTTTTGTACTCCTTGTGCAATTTGAGCACAATTCAAGGTTGAAATTACCTTTTTCTCTCATTTATATAAATGGAGGGGTGTTTGCACAAATAACCCACACAATGAAATAATTGGGGTCTTAATATGCAAAATGTACACTTAAGAGAGCAAATAAGTGGATAATGTGTTTTTATAGATCTTATATCTTTTTGGACTAAGATATAAATATTAATGTGTATTTGAGTGTTTAATGAGAGTGTTTCTCCTTTTTCATTCTCTCTCCTCAAAAATGATAACAATATATCATAATAGAATATAATGGTGAGATTTTGTTCTTAAAGATAATAATGGTTGGATATCTAGAATTTCACTCATATAATCCATTAAAAGAAGTCTTTTCATATAACTCATTCATTTTAATATATTAATATACACTTTAATGAGCAATATAGTAATTAAGGGCCATATTATGTACAAAACGAGAAGGTAATGGCATAACATTGTTCTAGACTTTAATATGAGCATGTGGTTCAAATTTGGTGTCTCTTGGACTTCGTTTGACCCCTCAAATCGATTTTGTAAGCTTTTGATATAGTGTAACTTCATTATTGAATTGATTTCATTTATATCGTTTTGTAACGCCAAAGTCTGCTGTCACACGCCTGGGGTCCATCATGAATACTTGATCAGATGGCTCCGCGTTGATCGCCCTTTCTATCCAACGGTCTGGGCACTTCCTTCTACCTCCAGCCGCCCGAGCAACACAACTACCTGGACTCCCTCGAGTCGTTCTCACTCCCTCCTCCACCATTTGAGTTGATTCCTCTTCCTTTGCGTCTATCTCTCCACGACGGTTCTGACGAGCCACAGTCGTTTTGTCTCCTTCACTCTCTACGAAATGCCCAACCTGGGCCACCTCCTCCTCTCCGCCAAGGAGTTGCAGAGAAATCTCCGACCTTCCCCTCGCCTATTTAAGGGCGTCTAAAGCTTCCTTAGGCTTCGAGCCTTCCACCTCCTCAACCAATTTCTCCTCATTTGCCCCCGAAGACCCTGACCTGCTCGGTCTTCTTCCCCAGTGGCGGCGACCTCACCTTGACTCATGAAGCCATCTTGGTTCAATTTCCCATGTAGTAAGCATCATTAACCCTCGTTCTTTCATTCTGTTTGATCACCTTGCCTCACGACGCCCCCAGGTGCTGGGTCCTATAGACCGGGTTTCACCTGCTCGACGACGCCTAGTGTTTCTCCACCTCGGGGCTCCTCTGCCTGCGGCAAGGCATGCTTTAGACTCGTACTACCTCCACGAGTTTAGTGACGACCTCAATAGATGGTTTCTCATTTGTTTTGTTGGGTTTTGCCTTTGATGGTGATCTCCCCTGTGCCGGCCAAGTTCCGATGACTTGGGCCATGTTTGGTTTCGTTTGAGGGTTCTCTGCGATCGTGAGATCCTTGGGAACTTGCTTCCGATCTCAGAACATCTGTACGCTGGGTATAGCGAGCTAACGCCTTGGTCTCGACTCCCTGGTTGCTGCTCGAGCACCATGGCTCGAAGAAGAACATACCAGGTCATCGTTTGACCAGGGAGCCCCCACGACTTTGATAAGCCCATTGATAATGCATGGGTAATATCGTAATTTCACGTTTGGTTTTGTTTTCTCGGTGTAACGATTGAGATGAACACATGACATTGGTGACCCTGTCATTTTAATTGATTTCATTTTATACGCAAGGACATTTTGGTCATTTCACCTATTATTTACATCGATTCACATTTTCATTTAAATAATGGTCACGTTATGGTTTTCTTGCATTCTGATTGGCCGATTTTACTTAATTCATAGTAAATCGATCCATGGTCAGAAAATGCAAATAAATAGTCAATGGAAAGGATTTTTAATGTAGAATTTGATTTTGAAGTTTTTGAGTCATGATTTGGATTCCTTTTTTGAAGTTTTCTTTGAATGCCTTTTTAAGTGTATAAAATGTTCTAAAATACATAATTAATTCATTTTAACTCCAAATTGAGAAATAAAATATGTTTTCTTATTCAGGAGAATATGACTAATCTATTAGACTAGGTTTTGAACCTTAAATCGTGATTTTGAAAATAAGTTCCAAAATTAAGGTTTTACCTATGCTTTAAGCCTTATAAATACTAATACATGATAATGTTTGCAACTAGGGAAAAATGGAATGGTGATACAATCAACTTGGTAAAGCTTGCATAAATGAATCAAACTAAGGTATGTGACACCTATTAATGTATGTGCATCATATGTTAATGTACGTGAAGCCTATTTTGTGTGTGGAACCTATTTGTGCATGTGGAACTTATTTATCAATGTATGATGAATGTGGAATGTATATTGTGCAATCAACCTACTCTTCAGTTGGGCTCTTATCTAACCCTACCTCACTATTGTGCTAGCATTGTTATAAATGTCTTTATTTGGCTCTTTACTTATTTGATGCTTTTGTTACCATTATGGCTCATCTAATTATATGGATCTTGTGATTTCCTATATTTGGCCCCTTATGAGATGCTTCTATTGCCTATGTGGCTCATTTAATTGTAACTCTTGAATCTTGCTATGGCCAATGTTTGTCTCATCCATTTATTGAGATTATTTATTTGGGTTTTATTCCTATTTTGCAATGTTGCAATCTTGTTATACTTCTCAATACTGCCAAGTGAACTATTAAACATGATGTATCTTAGGCCAAATGATAATGTAGTGTACATGAGTACAAAGCACCCATAGGGCACTGAGGTTTTAGTCCTCCTCTCAGGCACTGGGGTTTGAGTCCCCTTACCATTTTATATTAGGCACTGGGGTTTTAGTCCCCCTGCCACTTTATATAGACACTGGGGTTTTAGTCCCCCTACCACTGGTGAGGTCCGGTAGGTGCCTCACCCTACATTGAGATGACTTTGTGTCTTAATATATTCATGCTATGTGATTATTATTATGGTGAATGATTATGGCAGTTTTCTCTCTCTTATTCATATACTTGCCTCATTTCTTTTGAAATCTCTTATTGTAGAGAATCTTTTATATTGCAATGCTTTAGATTATTTAATTGTCCTATTTATCTTGAACAACACATACTTTTTATCTTTCTCTTGTTGGGTGATCCCAACCACCCAAATTAGGGTCAGAGTGTGCATGGAAGCTTGGTGAACCTAAGGCTAAGGATGGGACAAGAAGAAAAGGAACATATAGCTTGCATGGTCATAGTTGCCTTTATATATTAAGTTGTTTTGTTTGGAGACAATATTGGCTTAGTCTAAGTCTTCCTCTACCTAGATCCTATGTTTTGTATAAAGTTGTACTTCCTTTATGGAAATTTTATAATGTACTCTTTATACATTTTAAATAAAGTCAAGTTTTTATTTCTTCCGCTGCCACACATTTGATGAATTTGTTTATCATGTTTAATAGTAGAGACTTGGTCTTTACAGCATGGTATCAAAGAATCAAGGTAGTCGGATTCTTGACTAATTCAAATTGTCTCCTAGATAGAACCATTATCTTATATAGTTTCTTTAGTAAGTTTTTCACCTTAGATTTGACCTATGATGAAATTTTAATTTAGGATTATAATAATTTCATAATTAGAAATAAAATTTGTCAACTTTTTGGTGACTTGTCTATTGAGAAGCTACTAGAGCAAGAAGTTGAAAGTGATGGTGTCTAGAAAGGGTCAGAGCTTGGAGGCTAGCAATATTTTCCTCCGCCCCACTAGCTTGGTAATGAGGACTCCTGAGCTCATATGACATGGTCTGGCCTGATCTGATACAGACAGCTCGAAATAGTTTATCTTTGGGCATTTTGCCTAATTTTTGAATACCTTAGGAAAACCATAAGTGATGATTTGATCTCTTACACAAAAATCATCCTTAAATACCTTATACTCCTATGTTTAGGGTTTAGTGTACCCTATGTTACACCCTGAAGCTTGGTTAGTAAATCATGTTAGTGTGAAGTTTTATGTACCCTTTTTCCCTTAGCTTAGTTTGACTTAGTTGACCCTTTTAAGGGGTGGAGTGAGGGTAATGGTGTTAGTACCCTATTTGGTTTTGCAAATCTGATTTTGAGGATGAAATCCCTTTTTAGGGGGATTGAATCCCAATTAAAAGCAAAATAAAATACCTTTGGAGTTAGAAACCCTATCTATGTGGACATATGTACATAATAACTTATGTGAACAAGAATTTACGAAACACATTATACTTGTAATTCAACTTGTTTTTTTATACACACATGAATATGTAGTAAGTCATATAGAGATAGTTCATATGCTTGAACCTTCACATATTATTGATGCACATAATAATGAGTTACTCATTACTAATGGTGAATATACATAACATTGACTATGCCACCCTAATGGTAAAATGTGTATGGATAATGTACCCTAAGGATGCTTTAACATGTAATGATCATGTTGACCCAAACCCTAATATGTAATCATCTATCCTTGACAACATATATATATATATATATATATCCTTAATGCCTTTCATGATACATTAGTGACATTAGGTGTCATCGTCACATAATATACCTTGATACATAAAAATGGATTATAGTCACAAAGTTATCAATTAATGTAAGGTATATCACCTTGTTCTTTAATGAACACCTCATCATAACTTGATATATGAATGAATTAATTAATATTTAATATGTTACATCCTATTCACTAAAATGCATATAATGACTCAAACATGATATTGAATAATTGGATTCACATAAATATTCATAAATGCCTAATGTGATGTAAAATATGTATAATTTATAATATGAAGTGTAATGGACGAAAATGATTAATGATGTCATCAATATGAGTATGAACGATGATATGACAATGTGTAATATGGACATTATTTGGAATTATTATAGGCGTAATAACTTGTTGGATAATATTAACTTTTTCTACAAAATAATTTGTGATAATTCTACATGATAGTTTTAAGAGGATAATGGAAAATGAATTCATGTTATTAAGGTTTTGACCTAATACACTAATTAATGTTGAAATGGCTTAGTAAACCCTAATTGTGCTTAAAACCTTTGATGAGGGAAATATACATGAAATAATGTTGAGATGTAATAAGAAAAAAATGATACCTCTTCATGATGGATATTATGCTAATAAGGAAAAAATTTTATTTTAAGTTTGATGAAAGGTTATAGATTTTGTGGAAACCTTAGTGAGACTTGGCTTATGTGTAGAGCTTTTAGTACCTATCTAGTTGTTTAAGGTTGGGATGTTACTCACTCACCCTCTCTTTCCTCTTGTTATGATTTCGGGGACGAAATCCTCTTTAAGGGGTCGTGTGTTGTAACATACTAGAATCCAGGGTCTTTCCTGCAATTTGCCCACTTTTGAGATTTTCTTTGCCTTCTAGTCCATTTGGACCTTTTTCATAAATTTCCCATCCTTTTGGATCATTTTTTCACTCCTTGTGCAATTTGAGCACAATTCAAGGTTGAAATTACCTTTTTCTCTCATTTATATAAATGGAGGGTTGTTTGCACAAATAACCCACACAATGAAATAATTGGGGTCTGAATATGCAAAATGTACACTTAAGAGAGAAAAAAATGTGGATAATGTGTTTTTAGAGATCTTATATCTTTTTGCACTAAGATATGAATATTAATGTGTATTTGAGTGTTTAATGAGAGTATTTCTCCTTTTTCATTCTCTCTCCTCAAAAATGATAATAATATATCATAATAGAATATATTGGTGGGATTTTGTTCTTAAAGATAATAATGGTTGGATATCTCGAATTTCACTCATATAATCCATAAAAAGAAGTCTTTTCATATAACTCATTCATTTTAATATATTAATATACACTTTAATGAGGAATATAGTAATTAAGGGCCATTTTATGTAAAAACAAGAAAGTAATGGCATAGCATTGTTCTAGACTTTAATATGAGCATGTGGTTCAAATTTGGTGTCTCTTGGACTTCGTTTGACCCCTCAAATTGATTTTGTAAGCTTTTGATATAGTGTAACTTCATTATTGAATTGATTTCATTTATATCGTTTTGTAACACCAAAGTCTGTTGTCACGCGCCTGGGGTCCATCATGGATACTTGATCGGATGGCTCTGCGTTGATCGCCCTTTCGATCCAATGGTCTAGTCACTTCCTTCTACCTCCAGCCTCCCGAGTGACAACCTCCTGGACTCCCTCGAGTCGTTCTCACTCCCTCCTCCACCATTTGAGTTTATTCCTCTCCCTTTGCGTCCGTCTCTCCACGACGGTTCTGACGAGCCAAAGCTCATTCTGTCTCCTTCACTCTCTGCGAAACGTCCAACCTGGGTCACCTCCTCCTCTCCGCCAAGGAGTTGCAGAGAAAGCTCTGACCTTCCCCACGCCTATTTAAGGGCGTCTAAAGCTTCCTCAGGCTTCGAGCCTTCCACCTCCTCAACCAATTTCTCCTCATTTTCCCCCGAAGACCCCGACCTGCTCGGTCTTCTTCCCCGAAGGCGGCGACCTCACCTTGACTCATGAAGCCATCTCGGTTCAATTTCCCATGTAGTAAGCATCCTTGACCCTCATTCTTTCAATTCGTTTGATCACCTTGCCTCGCGACGCCCCCAGGTGTCGGGTCCTATAGACCGGGTTTCACCTGCTCGGCGGCGCCTAGTGTTTCTCCACCTCGGGGCTCCTCTGCCTGCAGCAAGGCTTGCTTTAGACTCGCACTGCCTCTGTGAGTTTAGTGACGACCTCAATAGATGGTTTTGCATTCGTTTTGTTGGGTTTTGCCTTTGATGGTGATCTCCCCTGTGTCGGCCAGGTTCCGATGACTTGGGCCATGTTTGGTTTCATTTTAGGGTTCTCTACGATCGTGAGATCCTTGGGAACTTGCTTCCGATCTCAGAACATCTGTACGTTGGGTATAACGAGCTAATGCCTTGGTCTCGACTCCCTGGCTGTTACTCGAATGCCATGGCTCGAAGAAGAACATACCAGGTCATCGTTTGACCAGGGAGCCCCCACGACTTTGATAAGCCCATTGATAATGCATGGGTAATATCGTAATTTCATGTTTGGTTTTGTTTTCTCGCTGTAACGATTGAGATGAACACATGACATTGGTGACCCCGTCATTTTAATTGATTTCATTTTATATGCAAGGGCATTTTGGTCATTTCACCTATTATTTACATTGATTCACATTTTCATTTAAATTATGGTCACACTATGGTTTTCTTGCATTCTGATTGACCGATTTTACTTAATTCATAGTAAATCGATCCATGGTCAGAAAAATACAAATAAATAGTCAATGGAAAGGATTTTTAATGTAGAATTCGATTTTGAAGTTTTTGAGTCATGATTTGGATTCCTTTTTCAAAGTTTGCTTTGAATGCCTTTTTAAGTGTATAAAATGTTCTAAAATACATAATTAATTCATTTTAACTCCAAACTAAGAAATAAAATATGTTTTCTTATTTAGGAGAATATGAATAATCTGTTAGATTAGGTTTTGAACCTTAAATCGTGGTTTTGAAAATAAGTTCCAAAATTAAGGTTTTACCTATGCTTTAAGCCTTATAAATACTAATACATGATAATGTTTGCAACTAGGGAAAAATGGAATGGTGATACAATCAACTTGGTAAAGCTTGCGTAAATGAATCAAAATAAGGTATGTAACACCTATTAATGTATGTGACTCCTATGTATGTGAATCATATGTTAATGTACGTGAAGCCTATTTTGTGTGTGGAACCTATTTGTGCATGTGGAACTTATTTATCAATGTATGATGAATGTGGAATGTATATTGTGCAATCAACCTACTCTTCAGTTGGGTTCTTATCTAACCCTACCTCACTATTGTGCTAGCCTTGTCTTCCTTATAAATGTCTTTATTTAGCTCTTTACTTATTTGATGCTTTTGTTACCATTATGGCTCGTCTAATTATATGGATCTTGTGATTGTCTATATTTGGCCCCTTACTTATGAGATGCTTCTATTGCCTATGTGGCTCATTTAATTGTAACTCTTGAATCTTGCTATGGCCAATGTTTGGCTCATCCATTTATTGAGATTATTTATTTGAGTTTTATTCCTATTTTGCAATGTTGCAATCTTGTTATACTTCTCCATACTGTCAAGTGAACTATTAAGCATGATGTATTTTAGGCCAAATGACAATGTAGTGTACATGAGTACAAACCACCCATAGGGAACTGAGGTTTTAGCCCTCCTGCCAAATACTGGGGTTTTAGTCCCCCTGCCATTTTATATTAGGCACTGGGGTTTTAGTCCCCCTGCCACTTTATATAGGCATTGGGGTTTTAGTCCCCCTGCCACTGGTGAGTTCCGGTAGGTGCCTCACCCTACATTGAGATGACTTTGTGTCTTAATATATTCATGCTATGTGATTATTATTGTGGTGAATGATTATGGTAGTTTTCTCTCTCTTATTCATATACTTGCCTCATTTCTTTTGTAATCTCTTATTGTAGAGAATCTTTTATATTACAATACTTTGGATTATTTAATTGTCCTATTTCTCTTGAATAACACATACTTTTTATCTTTCTCTTGTTGGGTGATCCCAACCACCCAGATTAGGGTCAGAGTGTACATGGAAGCTTGGTGAACCTAAAGCTAAGGATAGGACAAGAAGAAAAGGAACATATAGCTTGCATGGTCATAGTTTCCTTTATATATTAAGTTGTTTTGTTTGGAGACAATATTGGCTTAGTCTAAGTCTTCCTCTACCTAGATCCTATGTTTTGTATAAAGTTGTACTTCCTTTATGGAAATTTTATAATGTACTCTTTATACATTTTGAATAAAGTCAAGTTTTTATTTCTTCTGCTGCCACACATTTGATGAATTTGTGTATCATGTTTAATAGTAGATACTTGGTCTTTACCGCATGGTATCGGAGTAAAATTTTAACTGATTTAGAGAAAATTTTTATCTGATTTAGAGTTTGTTTGCACCCTCAAAAGAAGAAAGAGAAAAAGAGAAATGAATGCACCCCCACTTTATTCCTATCAATTTAGGAATTCAATTTAATGTATCACGCCTTGTATTTTTGGAAGATTTTATTTTAATCAAACGCAAGTGATATGGACCATTGGATTCGTGATCAAACGGTTCTCAAGAATTGTCTAGCTAATGTTGAATCAAGAAAGAAAGACTGTTCACATAGATTTTTTCTCATGTTCTTTCCTCTTCAGAAGACACATCCTTTGAACCATAAATTCCATCAAATTATTGAGTATTTGCAAATTTCCCAATTATGTTTCTCTATTCTCAAAGAGCTGCTACCCATATCCCTAAAGGCCACCCCCACTTATGCATATGGTTTCATTTTTCCTCATCGTCACATGTGTTATTGTTTCCCTATTTAATAAAAGTCCTCTCGCACATCCACCTTGGAGCTTCTTTCTATGCTGACATTGTAGAGGCTTTCAAGGGTTCCTCGTTGTGCCAGTGGTCAAATTGACAACACTAGTGAGTTCATAACACCCTTGGCAATCTTTCTCTGACTTCAGTTTTCTCAATTGGTCACGCATAGCAAATTCACCCAAACTACTTGAGTTGTTGTGTAGCCATGTCGTGAGCGAAGTTGGGGATGATTCTCCCATGCTATTTCTCCACTTTACCCTCCTATTTTCCTTCTTATTTTTGTTTTTCCAAGGAGGGTATATTTGCCTTTTCATAGTTGTTTTCTTTTGTTTCATCATTGAAACAAATTGCTAAGTTGTATGCGGGACTGGTCGAGTTGGCTAACCTTGTTTGGGCCAACTAGCATGCACACCCACTCCCTCTCTCTTTTTCACTTTTGTAGGTCTACTTGCTGGAGTGGAATTTTGTGGTTGGTTGGTTTTCAAAAATTCATAGTAAATTATTCATAGCTCAGAAAAAATAAATAAAATATATATATGTTTTTTTAAACATGTAATCTACTCATCACTTCTGGCTATTACAGGATCGACCACCCTTTCATTACAAACAAGTCTCCCTAGATCCTCCTAATAAATAGGAAGGATTTTGTTAGGTGGTAGGTGATAAAAATAAGAAGCGTCCTTATTTTTAAGATGAAATTTTGCAAGGCTGTCTGCCAAACTATTGCTTTCCCTACAGTGGTACCTCAGGTTGACATGTGATTGCATTTTCTTCTTGATCTTTGCTAGCCATAGAGTAAGCTTTGTATGCTCACCTCCTTCTTCATCAATCAGCCACACAACCTACTGGCTATCAGATTCTATCAGTATATTGGGCCATCCCTTCAACTCACCTTGTTCAATAGCAAGATAGTTACTAGCGAGTTTAGCCTCTATCATGTTGTGAGCATCGATTTTCTTCCCCCATGCGCCTACCCACTCGCCATTATAGTTTCGGGCTACAGCTGCAACTGTTGCTCCTTGCTTTTTCATAGTTGCATCCACGTTGATCTTGATAGTGTCGCGAGGTGGGGGATTCCATCCTATGCACCTATCAACTCGTCTCATCTGCTCTTCTGAGTTCAGGCAGCTTCATTCAATTTGATATCTCATTGTGTACATGCATATAAGTGTTCGATTCTCATTTGTCTTTTCTCGAAGACCTGGGCATTTCTTGCCCGCCATAATCCATGGCAGATCACCCAAAATTGCTCCTCATAAATACTGGTTGAATGTAATGTATTCTTAAGTCATTCCTCCATGTTATTTGCTGCAATGAAACTATGAAACTTTGTTGGGAAAACGAACCCCATCCATATGTCCTTCACAGTGACACAGTCCCTTAGGGCATGGATAAGGGATTCCTCTGCTTCTCTGCACCTAGCACAGAGTCCATCATCTGTCATATTTCGAGCTCTCTGTTTCCCATTTGTAAGAAAAGCATTGTGTCTTGCAAGCCATGCAAAAGTCTTGATTCTCACAGACATTTGTAACTTCCACAGGGACTCCCACTTTCTAAGTGAAACTACCTCCTTTTGGGTTCTAAACACCTTATATTCCGACCCTATTTCGAATCTACCATCGACCATATGGATCCAGGCTCTTTTATCGGAGAACTCTTCCCCTAACGGAGTGTGAACTTTTTGGACTAGCTCTATGCCTTCCTTCTGCAGCCATTCATTCAGAAACACTACATCCCAACCTCTAGCGTCTGAGATGAGAGAGCTCACCTTCAATCACTGAGATCCTCTGGTATGGGACGCCTTGTGAACTCTCACAGCTGAAGATTGTCCTTTACCCATGCATCATCCCATACATTCACCGAACTTCCGTTCAAAGGGACAACCATGGAGTTTTTCAGTATAAATTGCTTATTTTCCAAAGTAACCTGCCCCAATCTCGATGTTGATGGAATGCTAGTACCTTGATATCTGTTGAAATGATTCTACATCACCTTGCACCAAGTGGAGTTCCTACCTGATAATAATTCCCATGCATGCTTAGTTAGTAGTGCGAGATTCCAATCTCTCAAAGATTTAATGCCCAATCCACCATTGCATTTATAACTGGTGACTTTGTCCCACACCACTAAAGAAATAGATCTATCATTGGTATTGCCCCCCCCAAATGAATTTCCATATGACCCCATCAATTCTATCGCATAGGCCTAATGGTAGAACTGCAGTTTGCATTGCAAAAGTTGGCATGACAGATAATGTCGTCTATGCAAGGCATACTCTTCCCGAGAATGATAGGCTACGCACAGTCCAAGCACTCACCTTGTTTTCCACCTTTTCAATAATATCAGCATATGTAGTCTTGGTGACTCTAGAACGAACAATCGGCACCCCCAGGTAGCGGCCAAGATCACTTGTAACCTGAAATTTGTAGATGTGTTGAATGCACTTTTGAGTGGTCCTTGGAACACTTTTGGAGAAGAAGATGTGGGATTTGGATGTCGAGATGGACTGTCCTGAAGAAATTTCAAAAGACCTAAAACATTCGATAATGCATTGAATTTGTTTCTTGTTCGTTTGGGCAAAAAGAATAAGGTCATTTGTGAAACAAACGTGGGCCACTGGCATACCAGTTCTGCCAAGTTGAATAGGCTTCCAACGCATGTTACATGTTCTCTCCTGAATCATTTGGCTCAGGCTTTCCATGCATTATACAAACATGTATGGGGACAAGGTATCACCTTGTCGTAAGCCCCTACTCGCCTTGAAGGAATGTGATAGCTTCCCATTCCACACAATCGAAGTGTTTCCACTTGAAATAGAGTTCATGATGTAAATTCTAAGATTTAACAGTATCCCTAAATGTACCAAAGTGTCCTGGATAAACGCCCAAGACATTTGGTCATAGTCTTTCGTCAAGTCAATCTTAAAAGCCATAGTTTTTGCTCCTTTAGGGTTCTTCATTCCATGAATAACTTCCTGAACCAATGTTATGTTATCTGTAATCCTCCTCCATGGAACAAAGATACTTTATTCCTCTGAAATCCACCTTGGTATGTACTTCTTCAGTCTCTCCGCAACGATCTTTGAAGTCAGTTTGAGGACAATGTTGTTCAAGGAGATGGGACGTAGCTGCTCACACTTTTTGGGTTTTGAAATTTTAGGGATAAGCACAATAATTGAATCACATACCTCTTCTGGCAATGGATTTCCATCCAACATATCTTGAATGGTAGAAGTAACTGAATTACCAACTGTAGTCCAGTTACTCTACAAGAAATCCACATTGACACCATCTGGACCCGCCGCCTTATATGTCTTCATCTTCCTCAGCACTCGTTCGACCTCACTTGCTAGCGGGCGTGCCGCTAGAGCTGCTATCTCAGCACCACTCATCTTAGCAAATGCCCCTGGTATCCCCAATCCAGTAGTCTGCCTATTCAAGGATGGAGCGGTTAGAACCTTTTCGAAATGATCAACCACCAAATTTATAATTTCACTCTCCTCTGATATCCAGGTACCAGAAGAGTCCTTGAGTTCTGAAATGTTGTTCTGTCTTCGTCGCTGGTTGACCCAGGACTGATAAAATCGAGTGTTATTGTCACCATTGCGGAGCTAGTTTATATGTGATCACTGCTTCCAGTCCTCCTCCTCCCCATTAATAATTAGTTGTAGGTCTGTTTGCATCTTGATACAGAGGTTGTTGGTTATAGTATCATACTTCTCAGCCAACATTTTTTAAGGGTATCAATATTTCAAAGTAGACGGTGCTTGTTCTTATTCTTATTCACCTTGTTATCAGCTTCCCATTTTATGATATGTTTCCTCGACTCATGAAGAGCTGTATAGAAATCTACTGACCCCTTCCATTGTGCCGATAGCATTCTTTTAAAGTCCTCCTTGTTCCAAGCCACTTTAGTAATAAATCTGGGGATTCTCTTCTCCCTTTTCAGCATACGTAATAGTATTGGGCAGTGGTCTGAAGAGAGCCTGGGTAGATGTTCCACAATCAACTGTGGGAACCTTCTGACAAATTCCACATTAGCGACCGCCCTATCTAGGCGCTCTTGTAACCCCCCATGTTTATATGTAAACTTCACTCCAGAAAAACTGAGGTCAGAGAGCCCAACTTCCATTAAGGTCTCCGTGAATGTTCTTGCTTCACTGTAATGATATCGGTCGCTACCAAATTTTTCTGCAGGAGACAGCGTGGTGTTAAAATCTCCAACAGCTACCCAGGGATCGTTGATCTTCCTGCTCATGTCAATTAAATGCTTCCATAAGAGTTGTCTCACTGCTCGATGTGGACTAGCATAAATGAACGAAACCACCATACAATTGTTGATTCTGCATGTCACGAATTGTCTATGGCTATACAGAATCTGAACACTTAGTTCTTCATTTCTCCAACATACCCAAATACTGCCAGAGAAGCCTCTAGCTTCTACTCGATGTGAGAACTTGAATCCCAAGCTCCTTATTGTTTTCAACGCCAGGTTGGCACTAATTCTACACTCTAGAATTGCTACCACCTCCGGTTTGTGATCCCGCATAAAATTCGACAATATTGAGCATCTATCCTTGTTCCCGATTCCCCTTACATTCCAGCAAAGAATATTCATCACGGAGATCTAGAGAAGGAATCTGTGTAAGGTATATCTACTAGAGTATAGACTTCTCACTACCTACTCCTTCTCCATCATTTCCAACCTCCTCTCCAGCATAGTCAGTACGGTTGACCTCCATATGGCCCTCTGAAGTATGTGGCTCCTATGCAAATTCAGCTACAATTACCTTAGCAGAAATGATTCTCAGGCTTCTTCTCAGTGCCAGCGGCATGTCTGGTGGTTTGGCCTTCCCCTTCCTTTTGGTAGATATTGGATGAACCTGATTTTCTTGGTTGTAAAGATTTCACTTTTTCAGTACCTCTTATGCTTCCACCCGACACGTCTGGTACATTGGTCTTGCTTACCTCAATCTCGATCTCTGTAACTTCCTCAATATTCTCTTTTGTTACGACTTCGTCTACTCCTGGGTTTACAACGGTGTGCTTCTCATTCACTTTCTGTGTATTTTCCCCCATATTGTTATTATTCTGACTTCTATTCAAAACCGTATTGCTTATATCTCCCAAAACCGAAGAGGTAGCATTGTTTTTCCTCCATACTTTAGCATGTCGTGTTTCCATTTGGGTAGAAGTAGCATCGTATTGCTTCACCTTCTCATTGTCTCTTCCAGCCATATCTCCCTCCTCCTCTTCAAGAAGTCTAGAAAATCTATTTGAATGTGTCTCAGTGTTATTCGTTTGTTGTTGTTTGGATTTGCGTCTACCACCCCTAGCTTTCTGGAACTGCCATCCTCCAGGAGCAACCTCCCTGTTTGTTTTCTCATTGGATCGTGTTTCCTTATCAAAAACTGACACTTGCTCCGCCTCTGGCACCATAGATTTGTTACAGTTCTTCGATATATGTCCCTCCGCTCCACAGTTGGCGCAAGCCCAAGGGAAACGTTCATATACCACCTCATAATTAATTCCATTGGTGAAAATAGACCTTGCCAGCTCCTTGGAAGTATCTATCTCCACCGCCGATCTGGAAAAATGGCTATGAGAATGGTTTTCAGTATGGTTGTCTACTTTAACTAGACACCCCAACGCCTTTTTGAAATAAAATATATTTTGAAATAATAAAAAATGAGCTTTCTAATGGTACCTATTTTTCAGCCTGAATCTAATGTTGAAATTATGTGATTTTAATGGATATTTCCTAAATAAGTAATAACTTACAAAATTTATAACTAAGTATTTAAAATTCAGAAAGATATAATAAAATATGTTTTGAACTCAAAAAAATTATAATCTAAAACATGGTGTGATTTTGAAAAACCAATTCACTAATATTAAAAAGACGATTTTTAGGGTTTTGAATAATTAATGAAAAGCTAACCCTAATTCTACAAATATGCAACATAGGTGTTTTGGAGACCTAGGCTTGGATCTACGATTGACTTTGGATTGTTTACATTCCATAGTAAGGTATGTTTGCATCTTCTATTCTTCTACATTGAGCAATAACCTATTTTTATCATTATGTTGGTCCTTTGGACACTAGCCTACACCATATCTTGTTCTTTTGGAAAATATGCTTCATGTGAAGTACATTATATGGTTACTGATCTTGTGATCATATTTGAACATTCTCTTGGTCTTTTCTTATTCTTTGTACATGATGGAACTCTATATGATGACATGTGATGTCTTTTACCCACTTGTGGGATGGATGTATATGTTGGTCACTTTTGTGGTGACTACTTTGTAAAATCTGACTATACTTTTTACTTACCTCTTCATTAAGCATGTTATGTGACTTAGTAGCCTTACAGTAGTGTAATTGCATTAGTTTTGGATTATGTTCCCTTATTATATTTTTGGGATGGAGGTTATGTGCCCCATACCCGAATTTCAAATTTATGAGGTTTAGCCCATATATTTTATATTGGGAGTTTGGTTATGTGTCATTTTCTATTAGGTTTCAAGTTTATGAGGCTTTCCCACCATTGTTATTTATATTGTTCTAGTGCTATGTTTATCTCACATACATGCAGGTTTTTATTATGGTGATGGGTTTTGTGCCCAAAGAATTATGTGTGCTTTTATGGCACCACTTTTATTTTTTTTATGGAAAGTAATTCCTTTTGATATCTCTTGTTTGCAAATCAAGTTCTTTTAAGCCCTATTGGGTAGTACTTTTCTTTTTCATGGGAATTCTTTATTTTGATGTCCTTTTATACTATAACTGCTCGACCCTATTTTAGTATGCACATACCAACTTTTTGCTTATGTTCTCTTCTCCTTTTTCCTTTGTGGGGTATGCTTCCAACCCTAGGTGTTGGACTAGGAGAAGGCACTCAAGGTGGACCTGGAACACGACAAGTGTAGTAGACACCTTGTGGGAGACTTGCTTGAAGTTGTTAGGTGATCCTCAACTAGTCATATATGTAGTTAGTTTTCCTTTATATCACCCTGTGTGGTGAAAGACCAATAATGATAAGAAGCTTTGTAATGGTTAGATACATCTTTAAATTCCACAGCTAGTTTGGTGATATGATACATTCATGTTGAATAAATTGGTTTCATCCCTTTTGAGAAAAAAATTATGTAGGTGTTTGGTTTTTGATGTTGCATCTTTATTTTAATAGGGAGTGGTTCTCCTATGGGATCCCACTCCTTACAGCATGGCATCAGAGCCAGTGGATGTCGGTTATCTAACTATTTCAATCTTGTATCCCTTAGGATTTTTACCTTTTTCCATAGGTTGCTTATACCTAGTACCCTTGCCTTGTGCAGGTAAAACCCTCATGGAAGGAGATAACTAACTGTTGACAACTAGTCCGGCTATGAGACACTCCAAACCCTAGATTTGGGATGCCAAGGATGGATCCACCCTTTACCACTCTAGTTACTCAAGGTACTTGATGGATTTTGTTTTTGCAACACCACTAAAAATCCTAGAGATGATGAGTCTCTAAGTTTAGCCTTGCTAGTACTAGGGTAAGAACTCCACCCACATGTGCTAAGACATGTGGAAGTCTTATCGTAGTATAGTTAAGGGTCGAATCCTCGGGACAACGGTCTTGACGAAGTCAAGATGGAAAACGTTTAGCTTTTACTTAACAACTTAAAGATTGATATTTAGATCGAGAGTTTGATTTGGTTGTTTTAAACTAAGTACAAAGAAAGTAAGGCAAGAAGGTAAATAAAGCAAGTAAATCTTAAGAGTTAACAAATGATGATGAATCACTGGGGTAAAGCAGGTATTTGCCACCGCTACACATGCATTGTATACATACTAAGCAAGACTTATAAGCTAGATGCATGGATGTCTCCACAAGACCGATGCCTTATAAGACAAGAGCGATGCGTTGCATCCAAGGGTGTTCCACAAGACCAATGCCCACATAAGACAAGAGCGATGCATTGCACCCTTCGATGTTCCACAAGACCAATGCCCATATAAGAAAAGGGCAATGCATCTCATCCTTCAAGGGTTAAGTAACTCTAATACGGTACATCCTACGCGTCACTGAAGGATGTAGTCTCCGAAAAGAGAATCTTACTCAACCTCATGAAACATGCATCTAAAACTAACAAGCGAGCGATAATTATCAAATCGAATAGCGTCTTTGTAGACCTAGTTTCCGGTGAGGGATAACCTAGCTACGAGAAGTGCGGGAATGATGCAACGCCAGCCATCCCCGAACGAATGGTCACATGCTTTACATCATTCCCCTCGCAAAGTGTGTTCCTCGACTTGCCAAAGGTCTCTTCCATACAGATGGGAGTGTGCCAGATGGTAGTGAGTTTACTCCACTCTTTGAGATACACTCCTAGACACCGAAACGGATGCGTGGTGGATACACACACCAGAAACCAACACTAAATCGGTATTCAAGCCTCGATAGCGGTCGTAGACAAACCACAACGAAAGACAATAAATGCATACAAGAACGTGGCCACCATTCAAGCATGTGTGAAACGATTTAGTATTAAAACGAAATGATAACATCTTTTTTACAGTACAAAATACAAAACATGGGCAGCGGGGCTAGTCCCCGCGCCCCAGTGGATGGAACTACTCGCTCCTCATAGAGGGAGCAACAAAGAAGGAGGCAAGAAGAGATAGAAAGAACATCATCTCCACTGAGGAGAGAAGGTTGAACCCTTGGTGGAGAGAGCAACGATCTTCACCCTTCGTAGCTTGCTTGATGACGGATCTTCTCCTCTCACCTTCTTTGTTGATGAGAGAGAAGGTAGCTTGCAATGGACGTGAGTCTCAGACCGGCAGCCTCGAGTGATGGATGGAGTTGTTCTGGTAGTGGAGAGACAGCCTCTGGACGTCTGAACTCCTTGACTTGAACGACCCTGAGGTCTTATTTATAGGCTTTGAGTGAGATCCAAACGGTTTGGAGACCGTTTGGGCTCAAACGGTCTTGGGATCGTTTGGCGTCAAACGGTCTTGGGACCGTTTGGCGTCAAACGGTCTTGAGATCGTTTGGCGTCAAACGGTCTTGAGATCGTTTGGCGTCAAACGGTCTTGGGACCGTTTGAACTCCATGCGGTCTTGGGACCGTTTGGCTTCATGCGGTCTCGGGACCGTTTGAACTCCATGCGGTCTTGGGACCGTTTGGCTTCATGCGGTCTTGGGACCGTTTGGCTTCATGCGGTCTCGGGACCGTTTGAACTCCATACGGTCTTGGGACCGTTTGGCTTCATGCGGTCTCGGGACCGTTTGAACTCCATGCGGTCTTGGGACCGTTTGGCTTCATGCGGTCTCGGGACCGTTTGAACTCCATGCGGTCTTGAGACCGTTTGGCTTCATGCGGTCTCGAGACCGTTTGAACTCCATGCGGTCTTGGGACCGTTTGGCTTCATGCGGTCTCGGGACCGTTTGAACTCCATGCGGTCTTGGGACCGTTTGGCTTCATGCGGTCTCGGGACCGTTTGAACTCCATGCGGTCTTGGGACCGTTTGGCTTCATGCGGTCTCGGGACCGTTTGAACTCCATGCGGTCTTGGGACCGTTTGGATCCACTCGACCCTTGGGCTGGTTTATTCTTTTGTTATTTTTTTGTGCTTTTTCTGCAATTATAAAAGGGAAAGTTAGTTTGATGATGTATTTACAAAAAAGGGGTAAAATTAGATTTAAGTACAATATAAATGTAGAAAGAGTATGGAAAACTAAAGAAAAAGACTAAGATAAACTACTAAAATAGGAGGTTATCACCCCCCTAACTTAGAGTCTAGCTTGTCCTCAAGTTAGATAGAGCTGAGACATGAAATGGCGCGGCGATCTTAATTAAAATTTCCATACTCTTGCTTCAATTCTTGACCTGAGTTCCCCAGGGGTCGTATCGAGGCTTATTGCATGCCTTGATCCTTTTGGTTTTCGAGAGTTGCTTGGATTTCAGGTTTTTCCGTATCTCAAAGTTCGCCTTGGGACCACATTTATTTTGTGCATGCTGTTGACTCTAATCAACTTTATACCTCTCTGGAAACCTATTGGAAGCTAGAGAGGGTATGAGGGTTGGCTAAAGGCTTTGAAGTGTAACTCCCCTTCGAGTGGGGGAGGGGCTGTCTATGCTTTTTAGGATCTCACTACCGGACACGATACATCTGCCTTTATGAGGGCAGCTGAATGTACCGGCCGGGCAAGTCCTTTATTAGCCTTTTCATATACTTGGAACTTTTAGGGTTTCACTACCGGGCACGACGCATCTGCCTTTGTGAGGGCAGCGGAATGTGCCGGCCGGGTGAGCCCTTTATCTGTTCTTCATATAGGTCCTTATTCGTGGCACAACTCTCATGATTTTATTCGTCTCTCTGGCTTTTATTCAATAACTCACAGGCTTGGGTTTTGGGATGAGGATTTATTTTGGGCGGCCAAGCCTCTTTTATTTTGAAGAGAGGAAAGTTGTTCTTAAGGTTTTTCAGCATGCACTTATTTGGTTTGTGGTCCACTTGCGGAGCTTTTTGACTTGGAAGTTGCCTGATTTCCCTCTCATCCTTGAGATCTCAGCTTATTGCTGCCCTGATTTTGACCTATGGAGAGTCAGATAAAGAATTGGAGCAAAAATATAGGATCCATAGTGGATGGGGGTCGATAAATTGCCATTTGATGTCTAAGTGCTAAATACTTGTAGAGACTAACATGATTCCAGAGTTAGTTGAGGTGATTAAAAAGAATTTGTAAAAAGAATCTTGAAAGAATAAAAAGAATTTGTAAAACAAAAGAAATGTATGGAAAGTGTTTAGAGAAAAAGAAGGGAGTATAGAAGTTGATACCTAGCCCTTGTCTAATGTATCCCCCCCTAACTTATCACACACTCTGTCCCCAGAGTGGCAAAGTGATAGGTTGAGAAAACATTAGAACAAGGGCTGCAGGTTAAGGTAGATTGTCGGTTGCCCCTGGAGAATGTAGTAGTGTAGATGCGAACTGCCCACGTAAGGCGTGGTAATCCACGTCCGTCATTTCCTCCACTGGTCTTTGGAGAACGATTATAGTGTACATCCAGTAGAGGACGTGGAAGCCGCAGTCGTTGGATTGTCGTATTTGTTGGGGGCATTTATGGCAGAAGGCGGGGCGGCTGAAGTGCTCAGTGCTGTATGCCCTAGTGTGCTGACTCAGAAGTTCGATTAATTTCGTAGCACACTCCTTTGCCATTTCTTCTGTCGGAGTCTTGGGCGTTACGACGTATTGTCGTTGTCGGGCATTGAACTGGCTGTCGGAACTGTTGTATATTGTAGTTGTTCCGGTGTGGAGATTGGTTGCCAGAAGAAGCCAGTGCCCTTGATGTAGGATCGGTAGCATGATGAACTTCGGCGTTGTATGTTGAAGATATGCAATCAATGCTTCTATTGTGCCGAAGTTTTTCAGTTTGAGCAAATCGTCTTTCATGTACGGGGACGCCATATATGTATCGGGATTGTGTTGGCCAATCTGAGATTGGTAAGCGGCCATGAGGCTGCAGGAAAGTTGCCCCTTATCTTGTAAAGTCTCTCGCAAAGAATCGGCCATTACGATAATGTCTTGAGACATGAATACGATGCCGTCTTTTTCTGCGGAGAGTTTTGCCATGATTATGCATATTTCAAGGTCGTTTAGACCCTTGCAAGAATCGCGATCGAAATCAGGAAAAGTTGGTGTAGTTGTGTACGCGGGGTCTTTCTTGCTAGTGTCTTCTTTGGGCAACGTGTTTTGTTCTGACTCTTCCAGAACTTGGCGGAAAGGTCGCCGCTGTCGACGTTGCACAGCTGAGTAAAGATACCGTGGAACATCATCTGATGACATAGTCGGATCTTTGAAGACCGTTCCAAACGGTTTCAAGACCGTTCGGTCTCTCCACTACCAGAACAACTCCATCCATCACTCGAGATTGAAGTTCGAACGAACGGGTGAGCGGCTAGGGTGAATGCAACAGTAGCAGGAAGAAGACTCTTCGCACGAACACTCTGGAGAATTCGAAGATTCGAAGAGAGAAATATGAAGAAGAAGGGCTGGTATATATAGTGATTGGTTGGTGGCCTTTCGTATTCCAAACGGTTTTGAAGACCGCTTGGCCCCAAACGGTCTCAAGATCGTTTGGTCCCAAACGGTTTCAAGACCGTTTGGTCCCAAACGGTTTCAAGACCGTTTGGTCTCAAACGGTTTCGAGACCGTTTGGTCCCAAACGGTTTGGGGACCGTTTGGTCTCAAACGGTTTCAAGACCGCTTGGTCCCAAACGGTTTCAAGACCGTTTGGTCTCAAACGGTTTCAAGACCGTTTGGTCTCAAACGGTTTCAAGACCGTTTGGTCCCAAACGGTTTGAGGACCGTTTGGAGGTAACAAAAGGGAAAATATATTTTTATGTTTTTGAGTATATATATATTTGTATATTTTTTTGTATTTTGGTTTATGAATTTTTATGTTGTTGGTTTTATATTGTTTTTGTAGTTTTTATTATGTAGATTTTTTTTGTATTTTTAGATTTAATAAAGAAAGAGCTTAAGGAAAGCAAAACAAAATTAAGAGAGAATAAAACTAGAAAATAGAGAAAATGATATTCAGGTCTTGGGATGCCTCCCAAGAAGCGCCTTGGTTTTATGTCGCTGGCTCGACGAAGCTAAAACTTGTTATACTGCTGGCATATTTAATTGTTGATCTTTGTTCAGCCCATGTTTCGGATTTAATTCGGGCTGTCCAGCGAAAGTGCCGGCCGAAGGCTTCAATTGTGCAGCGATCTGAGCAAGCTGTGTTTCAACTGCCTTTTGTTGGGCTTGTTGATTGGCCAGCATGGTTTGCTGAGATTGCAGCATCTGTCTTATTGAAGATAGCTCATCTTCTGATTGTGTGGTAACATTCTTCTGAGAATTTTGTTGTTGGGATTGTTGAACATGCAATTGTGGGTGAATCGGGGGGTGAGTGTACTGGTAGTAGGCTGACTGATTTCTAGGGTAGTTAACCCTAGGGAAGTTGTTTCTTGGATTCCCTTGATTGTTTGATAACCCAGGAGGCAACCTACTGTCAAATCCCCCTTGAGTCTGGTGTTGCGGGTTTGCAGTCCCAGAAGGGTTCCCATACTGGAATCCAGGATGGTTCCTTGGTTGACTGGGATTATAGTAGACTTGCCCGGGAATAGTATGGATAGAGTTGACTTGCTCCGGAGTCTGATCTTCAATCTGATTAGTGATGGCCTCATAAGGTTGTGGTGGTGGATGAAGATCCATCATCACACTATAGAGCATTCCGCAGGATAGGGTCGGATGATCTGATGCATGACAAGCTTCACAGGAACCTGTGACAGCTTTGACTTGATGCAGCTGCGGGGATTGTTTCTTGTTGAATTCCCCTAGAGATGATTCAAGGGTTTGTTGTTTATGGGCGATTGCTTTCAGAGCCTCTGCTATTGACTTTAATTCCGTAGATTCCTCAGCTTTAAAGACTTTGAGGACGCCTTTTCCGACTGTTCGCCCCCAGTTGGACTGGTTTTCAGCCCCTAAAGTGACGATCTTCCAGGCGTCTTCATAGTTTTTCCTCATGAAATTTCCTCCAGATGAGGAATCTAGGAACTGTTTAATGTCATCATTTACCCCTCGATAAAAGGTCTCAATCAGTTGATTTTGCGAAATCCCATGATGAGGGCATTTTCGTAGAAGTTCTTTGAATCTTTCCCATGCCTCGGCGAGGGTCTCTCCAGGAAGCTGAGAGAAATGGTTGATCTGCCCTCTGATTTCGTAGGTAAGCGAGGGTGGAAAGAACTTCTCCAGGAATTTCTCCTCTAGAGGGGCCCAAGTGGTAATAATGGGTTCTCTATCCAATGAATTATACCAACTTAAGGCCCTTCCAGATAGAGTGAAATGAAACAGATGGAGCATTATTGCGTCGAAAGCAATGCCAGCTTGTGGGACCAGTCGGCATAATGCCTTAAACCGTTTCAGGTGGTCCATGCAGTCGTCTCCAGAACTTCCAGAGAAAGAAATCCCTTGCATAATCTGAATCCATTGGGTCCGGATCTCGAAGTGTGGGATGTTAATGATCGGAGGCCGGACCGGATGGTTGTCTTCGTAATTCTTCGGGACGGCGTAATCCCGAAGTTGCTTGTTTCTTAACGCGAGTTGAGCAGCAGCTTGCTCTGCTTGGATGCGTGCTTGTTCTTCAGCTCGGATCTCAGCTTGCACCTGAGCACGAGTGTCAGCAATGAGTTGTGCTCGTTGTGCTGCTATGGCAGCGTTGACTCTTTCTGCAACAAGGCGTTGCTCTTCGGCCATCTGTCTGGCTCTTTGGCGGTTAAGTCTATTCCTTCGGTGAAAACTTCTTTCTACCTCAGAATCGTATTCTGGTTCAGGGGAGAATCCGATGCTATGCGGGGGTTGCATACATGTTTTCTACCTGAGTAGAAGGAAAATCTCAAGTTAGGAAAAATGGAAGAAAATGAAAAAGATCAAGAAATATTGGCTTGGTTATTAAGAAAAAGTGTAAAATCCTAATCAACCAAGAAATTGGTAAGTAAAAACTAAAAAGTTCCGTTGTCCCCGGCAACGGCGCCAATTTTTGATGGAGTTTGTTTTTGCAACACCACTAAAAATCCTAGAGATGATGAGTCTCTAAGTTTAGCCTTGCTAGTACTAGGGTAAGAACTCCACCCACATGTGCTAAGACATGTGGAAGTCTTATCGTAGTATAGTTAAGGGTCGAATCCTCGGGACAACGGTCTTGACGAAGTCAAGATGGAAAACGTTTAGCTTTTACTTAACAACTTAAAGATTGATATTTAGATCGAGAGTTTGATTTGGTTGTTTTAAACTAAGTACAAAGAAAGTAAGGCAAGAAGGTAAATAAAGCAAGTAAATCTTAAGAGTTAACAAATGATGATGAATCACTGGGGTAAAGCAGGTATTTGCCACCGCTACACATGCATTGTATACGTACTAAGAAAGACTTATAAGCTAGATGCATGGATGTCTCCACAAGACCGATGCCTTATAAGACAAGAGCGATGCGTTGCATCCAAGGGTGTTCCACAAGACCAATGCCCACATAAGACAAGAGCGATGCATTGCACCCTTCGATGTTCCACAAGACCAATGCCCATATAAGAAAAGGGCAATGCATCTCATCCTTCAAGGGTTAAGTAACTCTAATACGGTACATCCTACGCGTCACTGAAGGATGTAGTCTCCGAAAAGAGAATCTTACTCAACCTCATGAAACGTGCATCTAAAACTAACAAGCGAGCGATAATTATCAAATCGAATAGCGTCTTTGTAGACCTAGTTTCCGGTGAGGGATAACCTAGCTACGAGAAGTGCGGGAATGATGCAACGCCAGCCATCCCCGAACGAATGGTCACATGCTTTACATCATTCCCCTCGCAAAGTGTGTTCCTCGACTTGCCAAAGGTCTCTTCCATACATATGGGAGTGTGCCAGATGGTAGTGAGTTTACTCCACTCTTTGAGATACACTCCTAGACACCGAAACGGATGCGTGGTGGATACACACACCAGAAACCAACACTAAATCGGTATTCAAGCCTCGATAGCGGTCGTAGACAAACCACAACGAAAGACAATAAATGCATACAAGAACGTGGCCACCATTCAAGCATGTGTGAAATGATTTAGTATTAAAACGAAATGATAACATCTTTTTTACAGTACAAAATACAAAACATGGGCAGCGGGGCTAGTCCCCGCGCCCCAGTGGATGGAACTACTCGCTCCTCATAGAGGGAGCAACAAAGAAGGAGGCAAGAAGAGATAGAAAGAACATCATCTCCACTGAGGAGAGAAGGTTGAACCCTTGGTGGAGAGAGCAACGATCTTCACCCTTCGTAGCTTGCTTGATGACGGATCTTCTCCTCTCACCTTCTTTGTTGATGAGAGAGGAGGTAGCTTGCAATGGACGTGAGTCTCAGACCGGCAACCTCGAGTGATGGATGGAGTTGTTCTGGTAGTGGAGAGACAGCCTATGGACGTCTGAACTCCTTGACTTGAACGGCCCTGAGGTCTTATTTATAGGCTTTGAGTGAGATCCAAACGGTTTGGGGACCGTTTGGGCTCAAACGGTCTTGGGATCGTTTGGCGTCAAACGGTCTTGGGACCGTTTGGCGTCAAACGGTCTTGAGATCGTTTGGCGTCAAACGGTCTTGAGATCGTTTGGCGTCAAACGGTCTTGGGACCGTTTGAACTCCATGCGGTCTTGGGACCGTTTGGCTTCATGCGGTCTCGGGACCGTTTGAACTCCATGCGGTCTTGGGACCGTTTGGCTTCATGCGGTCTTGGGACCGTTTGGCTTCATGCGGTCTCGGGACCGTTTGAACTCCATACGGTCTTGGGACCGTTTGGCTTCATGCGGTCTCGGGACCGTTTGAACTCCATGCGGTCTTGGGACCGTTTGGCTTCATGCGGTCTCGGGACCGTTTGAACTCCATGCGGTCTTGAGACCGTTTGGCTTCATGCGGTCTCGGGACCGTTTGAACTCCATGCGGTCTTGGGACCGTTTGGCTTCATGCGGTCTCGGGACCGTTTGAACTCCATGCGGTCTTGGGACCGTTTGGCTTCATGCGGTCTCGGGACCGTTTGAACTCCATGCGGTCTTGGGACCGTTTGGCTTCATGCGGTCTCGGGACCGTTTGAACTCCATGCGGTCTTGGGACCGTTTGGATCCACTCGACCCTTGGGCTGGTTTATTCTTTTGTTATTTTTTTGTGCTTTTTCTGCAATTATAAAAGGGAAAGTTAGTTTGATGATGTATTTACAAAAAAGGGGTAAAATTAGATTTAAGTACAATATAAATGTAGAAAGAGTATGGAAAACTAAAGAAAAAGACTAAGATAAACTACTAAAATAGGAGGTTATCACCCCCCCTAACTTAGAGTCTAGCTTGTCCTCAAGTTAGATAGAGCTGAGACATGAAATGGCGCGGCGATCTTAATTAAAATTTCCATACTCTTGCTTCAATTCTTGACCTGAGTTCCCCAGGGGTCGTATCGAGGCTTATTGCATGCCTTGATCCTTTTGGTTTTCGAGAGTTGCTTGGATTTCAGGTTTTTCCGTATCTCAAAGTTCGCCTTGGGACCACATTTATTTTGTGCATGTTGTTGACTCTAATCAACTTTATACCTCTCTGGAAACCTATTGGAAGCTAGAGAGGGTATGAGGGTTGGCTAAAGGCTTTGAAGTGTAACTCCCCTTCGAGTGGGGGAGGGGTTGTCTATGCTTTTTAGGATCTCACTACCGGACACGATACATCTGCCTTTATGAGGGCAGCTGAATGTACCGGCTGGGCAAGTCCTTTATTAGCCTTTTCATATACTTGGAACTTTTAGGGTTTCACTACCGGGCGCGACGCATCTGCCTTTGTGAGGGCAGCAGAATGTGCCAGCCGGGTGAGCCCTTTATCAGTTCTTCATATAGGTCCTTATTCGTGGCACAACTCTCATGATTTTATTCGTCTCTCTAGCTTTTATTCAATAACTCACAGGCTTGGGTTTTGGGATGAGGATTTATTTTGGGCGGCCAAGCCTCTTTTATTTTGAAGAGAGGAAAGTTGTTCTTAAGGTTTTTCAGCATGCACTTATTTGGTTTGTGGTCCACTTGCGGAGCTTTTTGACTTGGAAGTTGCCTGATTTCCCTCTCATCCTTGAGATCTCAGCTTATTGCTGCCCTGATTTTGACCTATGGAGAGTCAGATAAAGAATTGGAGCAAAAATATAGGATCCATAGTGGATGGGGGTCGATAAATTGCCATTCGATGTCTAAGTGCTAAATACTTGTAGAGACTAACATGATTCCAGAGTTAGTTGAGGTGATTAAAAAGAATTTGTAAAAAGAATCTTGAAAGAATAAAAAGAATTTGTAAAACAAAAGAAATGTATGGAAAGTGTTTAGAGAAAAAGAAGGGAGTATAGAAGTTGATACCTAGCCCTTGTCTAATGTATCCCCCCCCTAACTTATCACACACTCTGTCCCCAGAGTGGCAAAGTGATAGGTTGAGAAAACATTAGAACAAGGGCTGCAGGTTAAGGTAGATTGTCGGTTGCCCCTGGAGAATGCAGTAGTGTAGATGCGAACTGCCCACGTAAGGCGTGGTAATCCACGTCCGTCATTTCCTCCACTGGTCTTTGGAGAACGATTATAGTGTACATCCAGTAGAGGACGTGGAAGCCGCAGTCGTTGGATTGTCGTATTTGCTGGGGGCATTTATGGCAGAAGGCGGGGCGGCTGAAGTGCTCAGTGCTGTATGCCCTAGTGTGCTGACTCAGAAGTTCGATTAATTTCGTAGCACACTCCTTTGCCATTTCTTCTGTCGGCGTCTTGGGCGTTACGACGTATTGTCGTTGTCGGGCATTGAACTGGCTGTCGGAACTGTTGTATATTGTAGTTGTTCCGGTGTGGAGATTGGTTGCCAGAAGAAGCCAGTGCCCTTGATGTAGGATCGGTAGCATGATGAACTTCGGCGTTGTATGTTGAAGATATGCAATCAATGCTTCTATTGTGCCGAAGTTTTTCAGTTTGAGCAAATCGTCTTTCATGTACGGGGACGCCATATATGTATCGGGATTGTGTTGGCCAATCTGAGATTGGTAAGCGGCCATGAGGCTGCAGGAAAGTTGCCCCTTATCTTGTAAAGTCTCTCGCAAAGAATCGGCCATTACGATAATGTCTTGAGACATGAATACGATGCCGTCTTTTTCTGTGGAGAGTTTTGCCATGATTATGCGTATTTCAAGGTCGTTTAGACCCTTGCAAGAATCGCGATCGAAATCAGGAAAAGTTGGTGTAGTTGTGTACGCGGGGTCTTTCTTGCTAGTGTCTTCTTTGGGCAACGTGTTTTGTTCTAACTCTTCCAGAACTTGGCGGAAAGGTCGCCGCTGTCGACGTTGCACAGCTGAGTAAAGATACCGTGGAACATCATCTGGTGACATAGTCGGATCTTTGAAGAATCTTCTGTCACAGATGAGTTCCATGGCGTAGCGTCCTCTTAGCGAATGGAAGTCTTCAGCTGCCAAGTCGGTGAATGGGATTTCCTGGTTAAGCGCTTGAATATGTCTGATGGTGTAGAAGGCGCTGTCCCCGGATCCCGTGGTGGCTTGAACTGGAGGGTTAATGATTCTAAACCATGGTTGGCTCCAGTCTTGGCGAAGAGAAGGGCGTACAGCCCAGATTACTTTAAGCAGCCGGAAGGGTATACATCGAGCTTCACCTGCTGCGTCTCCGATAAAGTTAATTATGCCGGATGGTAGCTCGGCGGTATTGAAGTTGTAGACTTTGGCGTCCTTTGCCGCGGTGTCCACTATCATAAAGAGCCAGTGTCCCGAGACTTGGAAAGGCAGCGTGATATAGCGTGCCTGTCGTGCTAATCCGACACGCAGCCGCTCAATCGACCTCACCTGCAGGCTCTTGTGTAAAAGGCCAAGAGACAGTGCAGGTGAGGCGTTGAAGGCTGGTTGTATCCGTTTTTTACTTTTATATATTTCTATACAGTTGGTGAGGAGGACACGAAAAATTGACAGCGGCATCGTAGACCGGGGTCGGAGGATGCAACGAAAATCTTCGCGTGTCAACGTACGCCTGGTTTTTGTATTAATGTAAATTGTATCGTCCCCCGCTTTTGCATTGTCTACTATAGTGTTCAGGATGAAAATGTCCTGAGCATCTAAAGTAGAGATGGTTGTCCAGTCAAGATCATGCATTTTTTGTGGAAGAGGGGGGGGCGGGGGGAGGTTTTGTGGTGGAGGGGAGGCATGTTGTTCGAAGGCTTCTTCATGGCCTTTGATATTGTCATCCTGGTCGGAGGCGGAGTCAAGATCTTCGTCTGTATCTAGACTCACTCGGTCCGCATCGTCCAGGTGAGGGGGAGAAGGTGTTGAGTAGGGAAGAGGAGTTTTTGGCGAGGTAGCGCTGGCTCCTTTTATGCACTGTTGGAGCTCAGCGAATGCTGCATCTTTGGCGGCTTCTCCCATTGACCCCATAGCGGAGTAATCAAAGAATTGGTCCCCATAAGAAATGTTGACGTTATCGTGCTGTGGGGACTTGGGGTGATAGTCACTTTCCTGGTGACCTTTATCGGACCCTTTATGGGAGGGTCCAGCAGCATTCCCTGGATCTTCGCCATCATCGTGCTCGTCTCCTGGAGGTCTGTCTTTATTGGAGTCAGCAGATGAATCGGAGTCTTCTTCTTCGTCTTCATCATCATTGTCGTTGTCAGCCGCAGCTTCGTCTGTTTTCTTCTTTTTAGACGGCTTTTTACACCGCCGGTGAGTGGCATGTAGCTCATCGAAAGCCACTTGCAGATGCTCGTGTTTTTCGAGCAATGCATCGTGGGCTTCTTTGAGATCTGTATATCTGTCCTCGGCGGAGAGGAGGCGTGCAGTCAGATCAGTGACTTGGGCACGTAGTTGTTGTATTTCATTGATGGTAGTCTCCTTTTGATGATGGTGGAGCTGCGTAATTGTTTCGTCGATGGTAGCCAGGCGCGAGCTTAGCTTGTCTTGGTTTTGCTCAAGCTTGCGGAGATTCTCTTGCACAGGGTGAGTCTGGGTCGAGATCTCATCGACTTTTCTCGTCGTAGCTTCTTGCTGACGCGTTGCCCCAAGGATCAGGTCCGGCAGGTTGTTGGTGTGGCTGTTGATATGTTCAACTTGCCTAGCCACTTCATCCTGTCGTTGCTGAATACCTTGTAGGACGACAGGAAGAGCTTGATGTTGATTGTCGATCCTGGTTACCTGTTTAGTTAAATCCTGTACACAAGAAAAAATGGAATGTAATAAGTTAGAAGGATCGGTGAGGAGGTGTCGGACAGCGTCAAATTGACGGCCGAATTCCTCACCGATGTTAGTAAAGGGGGCCCCAGAGGCGGAAGGGTGATGTGGCTGGGGCCTATGTGGGATGGTGGTAGTGTCTTGCGGAAAAGACACTGATGAAGGCCCGAACTGCGTAGTGACTGTTGATGAGGTCACCAGCGGTGTCGGGGTGGTGGCGGATGTGAAGAGTGGTGGAGTTGATGATGAAGGGGTGGGGATTGTGGATGGTAATGGAGAGATGGTGAAGTCGGGCATGGAGGTGAAGAAAGGTAAGCCCGATGTTGGGGTGGGTGAAAAAGTGGATGTGAATGCTGATGTGGATGCGGAGGCGAAGGTGGTGAAATCAGGCATGGGGGTGGAGGGGAAGGCGGTGGAGGGAGCAGTGGAGAGCTGCTCGTTTAGACTCTGGATGAAAGAGTCAAGGGAGGATGTTGTGAGAATTTCATCGTTGAAATGCTCATCCTCCGGGTTGGGGCGGGATGTTGGCGTCTCCGACAGCTGCTTGGCATGTAACAACCTTCTAGAGGGCCGTTTGACAGGGATTTTTGTAAGTGGTGCAGTCGGGGCTGTAATACTCATCTCGGTTGGACCCGCAGTTTTTTCTTTCTCGGCGGGTTTGACCGAGGCTAGCAACTTAGTAAGCTCGTCTGCAGAAAACAGGAGTTGTGTCATGTCATAGTGTGCTAGCTCTGGTAGCGGAAGGAGGGTTCTTGAAGATTTAACCATCGGGCAGAATACGTAGTGTATTTTCCCATCCTTTTCTTTGATTATGAACGAGTTTTTCAGAGATTGCTCGTTTGTAAGGATGTCGCCCTTGATTTGCGTGCATTGGGCTAGTAGCCTTTCCATCTTAAAGAATTTTATTATGGAAGTGACATGGCCCCCCAAGCAGATCTCTTTCCCTATTAGGGCAGCAGAAAACTTCTGGACCATCAATCGTCCAATGTTTACTGGCCTGTCGTTGAGGATAGACCAGAGGACAAAGAGGTCAGATATTGTGACGTTTCCTCCTTCCGATCTTGGAAATAGCGCGCCAGATAGGATTTTGTGCAAAGTGCGCATAAATCCGGAATGCATGTTGGACGCTTTACAGGTTTTTGCGTCGTAGGTGGGAAGTCCGGTTAAGCTTTTCCAGAATGTATGGCGGTTAAATTCTGGGTGATCGGTTCCCACTAGCTTGGCCTTTTGTAGCTGCTCCGTGTCGTCGATGAACATAGAATTCAGCATATTTTCTGTCAAGACGACATCGCTACCAAAGATCTGGGTGACAATTCTTCTGTCACCCCCATCCCGTGACCTATCAGCGATGTCAACGGGCTCCTTTCTCAGAAAGGAGAAGAATTCCGCCGTAGGTTCAAAGTATGACACTTCAGGTAATGAGCACAACCTGGCGAGGTTGGCTTTCTGTAGTGCGCTGAAGATGCGGTCATGAATTCCCATTTTGACTAGTATGCTGGAGCAAACATACTTAGTCGGTTTGAGGGTTTTGTCAATGGAGATGGAAGGTTGGATGTATAGGTTTTGTGGTGGTGGAATTGGAGCAGTAATGGGAATGAAAGTGGTAGGGATGGTAGCTTCAGGGGTGATGGTGGTAGCAGCGTATGTGGATGGTTTGGCGAAGGGTTGGTCCATGGCGGATGAAGGGTGGACCTGTTTTCTTGCCCTTTTTGGAGGCTGCCCAGATGCAGCTTTTGCAGCCTTGCGCTTCCCCTCTGTCTCCTGGGCAGAGGAGTCTTCATCGGGGTTCGGTATGTAATCCGAACCTTCGTCGTCGTCCGAGGAAGTGTGTTCAATGTCTTCTTCAGGAGCCTCACCCAAACAATGGGTGAGGCGGGTTATTTCACACAATACATCAATCATCTTGGTCTTGGGAGGGACGACTCCAGTAGAGTTGTAAGTGTCCCTGATTTGCATGAGTTTTTCTCGCTCCTCCATCATCTGCTCCCTTGTCAGAGCAGGGGCAGATCCGGAAGTCTTGTTTGATGCCATTTCTGAAAAAAGATACAAGTTTCTTTGTTAGAAAAGAATATTGAAACAATTTAGATTTTATATATATATATTTTTTGTATTTTTGTGAAAACAGAAGAAAACGAAGACCAAACAGTTTCAGGACCGTTTGATCCCAAACGGTTTCAGGACCGTTTGGTTCCAAATGGTTTCAAGACCGTTCGGTCTCAAACGGTTTCAAGACCGTTTGGCCCCAAACGGTTTGAGGACCGTTTGGTCCCGAACGGTTTCAAGACCGTTTGGTCTCAAACGGTTTCAAGACCGTTTGGCCCCAAACGGTTTGAGGACCGTTTGGTCCCAAACGGTTTCAAGACCGTTCGGTCTCAAACGGTTTCAAGACCGTTTGGCCCCAAACGGTTTGAGGACCGTTTGGTCCCGAACGGTTTCAAGACCGTTTGGTCTCAAACGGTTTCAAGACTGTTTGGCCCCAAACGGTTTGAGGACCGTTTGGTCCCAAACGGTTTCAAGACCGTTCGGTCTCAAACGGTTTCAAGACCGTTTGGCCCCAAACGGTTTGAGGACCGTTTGGTCCCAAACGGTTTCAAGACCGTTTGGTCTCAAACGGTTTCAAGACCGTTTGGTCTCAAACGGTTTCAAGACCGTTTGGCCCCAAACGGTTTGAGGACCGTTTGGTCCCAAACGGTTTCAAGACCGTTTGGTTTCAAATGGTTTCAAGACCGTTTGGAAAGCGAAAAGACGCAGGTTGCCGGCGCAGGGGAAGGTGGAACGGCGCGAAGGCGGGTGAGCGTGCCAGCACCTTCGACGATGACGAAGACGATAGGAAAAACAGCGACGGCGATGAAAGCGGTGGAAGAAGCGGAGTTTCTTTCGACAGCGACGGTGGTAGCGGAGAAAGAGATGTTGCGCGATGATCAAGAAGACGGCGACTGGTTCAGTGGTGGTGGCGACACAATGGCGTGGTGACGAAGGCGACAGAGGAGTCGGAGAACTTCGTTTGATGACGGCTGCGATGGCGGTGTAGGAAACGTCGGCGAGAGCGGCGTGTGGAGTCGCCGGACTACCTTGCGGAAGAAGGTCGAACGAACGGGTGAGCGGCTAGGGTGAATGCAACAGTAGCAGGAAGAAGACTCTTCGCACGAACACTCTGGAGAATTCGAAGATTCGAAGAGAGAAATATGAAGAAGAAGGGCTGGTATATATAGTGATTGGTTGGTGGCCTTTCGTATTCCAAACGGTTTTGAAGACCGCTTGGCCCCAAACGGTCTCAAGATCGTTTGGTCCCAAACGGTTTCAAGACCGTTTGGTCCCAAACGGTTTCAAGACCGTTTGGTCTCAAACGGTTTCGAGACCGTTTGGTCCCAAACGGTTTGGGGACCGTTTGGTCTCAAACGGTTTCAAGACCGCTTGGTCCCAAACGGTTTCAAGACCGTTTGGTCTCAAACGGTTTCAAGACCGTTTGGTCTCAAACGGTTTCAAGACCGTTTGGTCCCAAACGGTTTGAGGACCGTTTGGAGGTAACAAAAGGGAAAATATATTTTTATGTTTTTGAGTATATATATATTTGTATATTTTTTTGTATTTTGGTTTATGAATTTTTATGTTGTTTGTTTTATATTGTTTTTGTAGTTTTTATTATGTAGATTTTTTTTTTTGTATTTTTAGATTTAATAAAGAAAGAGCTTAAGGAAAGCAAAACAAAATTAAGAGAGAATAAAACTAGAAAATAGAGAAAATGATATTCAGGTCTTGGGTTGCCTCCCAAGAAGCGCCTTGGTTTTATGTCGCTGGCTCGACGAAGCTAAAACTTGTTATACTACTGGCATATTTAATTGTTGATCTTTGTTCAGCCCATGTTTCGGATTTAATTCGGGCTGTCCAGCGAAAGTGCCGGCCGAAGGCTTCAATTGTGCAGCGATCTGAGCAAGCTGTGTTTCAACTGCCTTTTGTTGGGCTTGTTGATTGGCCAGCATGGTTTGCTGAGATTGCAGCATCTGTCTTATTGAAGATAGCTCATCTTCCGATTGTGTGGTAACATTCTTCTGAGAATTTTGTTGTTGGGATTGTTGAACATGCAATTGTGGGTGAATCGGGGGGTGAGTGTACTGGTAGTAGGCTGACTGATTTCTAGGGTAGTTAACCCTAGGGAAGTTGTTTCTTGGATTCCCTTGATTGTTTGATAACCCAGGAGGCAACCTACTGTCAAATCCCCCTTGAGTCTGGTGTTGCGGGTTTGCAGTCCCAGAAGGGTTCCCATACTGGAATCCAGGATGGTTCCTTGGTTGACTGGGATTATAGTAGACTTGCCCGGGAATAGTATGGATAGAGTTGACTTGCTCCGGAGTCTGATCTTCAATCTGATTAGTGATGGCCTCATAAGGTTGTGGTGGTGGATGAAGATCCATCATCACACTATAGAGCATTCCGCAGGATAGGGTCGGATGATCTGATGCATGACAAGCTTCACAGGAACCTGTGACAGCTTTGACTTGATGCAGCTGCGGGGATTGTTTCTTGTTGAATTCCCCTAGAGATGATTCAAGGGTTTGCTGTTTATGGGCGATTGCTTTCAGAGCCTCTTCTATTGACTTTAATTCCGTAGATTCCTCAGCTTTAAAGACTTTGAGGACGCCTTTTCCGACTGTTCGCCCCCAGTTGGACTGGTTTTCAGCCCCTAAAGTGACGATCTTCCATGCGTCTTCATAGTTTTTCCTCATGAAATTTCCTCCAGATGAGGAATCTAGGAACTGTTTAATGTCATCATTTACCCCTCGATAAAAGGTCTCAATCAGTTGATTTTGCGAAATCCCATGATGAGGGCATTTTCGTAGAAGTTCTTTGAATCTTTCCCATGCCTCGGCGAGGGTCTCTCCAGGAAGCTGAGAGAAATGGTTGATCTGCCCTCTGATTTCGTAGGTAAGCGAGGGTGGAAAGAACTTCTCCAGGAATTTCTCCTCTAGAGGGGCCCAGGTGGTAATAATGGGTTCTCTATCCAATGAATTATACCAACTTAAGGCCCTTCCAGATAGAGTGAAATGAAACAGATGGAGCATTATTGCGTCGAAAGCAATGCCAGCTTGTGGGACCAGTCGGCATAATGCCTTAAACCGTTTCAGGTGGTCCATGCAGTCGTCTCCAGAACTTCCAGAGAAAGAAATCCCTTGCATAATCTGAATCCATTGGGTCCGGATCTCGAAGTGTGGGATGTTAATGATCGGAGGCCGGACCGGATGGTTGTCTTCGTAATTCTTCGGGACGGCGTAATCCTGAAGTTGCTTGTTTCTTAACGCGAGTTGAGCAGCAGCTTGCTCTGCTTGGATGCGTGCTTGTTCTTCAGCTCGGATCTCAGCTTGCACCTGAGCACGAGTGTCAGCAATGAGTTGTGCTCGTTGTGCTGCTATGGCAGCGTTGACTCTTTCTGCAACAAGGCATTGCTCTTCGGCCATCTGTCTGGCTCTTTGGCGGTTAAGTCTATTCCTTCGGTGAAAACTTCTTTCTACCTCAGAATCGTATTCTGGTTCAGGGGAGAATCCGATGCTATGCGGGGGTTGCATACATGTTTTCTACCTGAGTAGAAGGAAAATCTCAAGTTAGGAAAAATGGAAGAAAATGAAAAAGATCAAGAAATATTGGCTTGGTTATTAAGAAAAAGTGTAAAATCCTAATCAACCAAGAAATTGGTAAGTAAAAACTAAAAAGTTCCGTTGTCCCCGGCAACGGCGCCAATTTTTGATGGAGTTTGTTTTTGCAACACCACTAAAAATCCTAGAGATGATGAGTCTCTAAGTTTAGCCTTGCTAGTACTAGGGTAAGAACTCCACCCACATGTGCTAAGACATGTGGAAGTCTTATCGTAGTATAGTTAAGGGTCGAATCCTCGGGACAACGGTCTTGACGAAGTCAAGATGGAAAACGTTTAGCTTTTACTTAACAACTTAAAGATTGATATTTAGATCGAGAGTTTGATTTGGTTGTTTTAAACTAAGTACAAAGAAAGTAAGGCAAGAAGGTAAATAAAGCAAGTAAATCTTAAGAGTTAACAAATGATGATGAATCACTGGGGTAAAGCAGGTATTTGCCACCGCTACACATGCATTGTATACGTACTAAGCAAGACTTATAAGCTAGATGCATGGATGTCTCCACAAGACCGATGCCTTATAAGACAAGAGCGATGTGTTGCATCCAAGGGTGTTCCACAAGACCAATGCCCACATAAGACAAGAGCGATGCATTGCACCCTTCGATGTTCCACAAGACCAATGCCCATATAAGAAAAGGGCAATGCATCTCATCCTTCAAGGGTTAAGTAACTCTAATACGGTACATCCTACGCGTCACTGAAGGATGTAGTCTCCGAAAAGAGAATCTTACTCAACCTCATGAAACGTGCATCTAAAACTAACAAGCGAGCGATAATTATCAAATCGAATAGCGTCTTTGTAGACCTAGTTTCCGGTGAGGGATAACCTAGCTACGAGAAGTGCGGGAATGATGCAACGCCAGCCATCCCCGAACGAATGGTCACATGCTTTACATCATTCCCCTCGCAAAGTGTGTTCCTCGACTTGCCAAAGGTCTCTTCCATACAGATGGGAGTGTGCCAGATGGTAGTGAGTTTACTCCACTCTTTGAGATACACTCCTAGACACCGAAACGGATGCGTGGTGGATACACACACCAGAAACCAACACTAAATCGGTATTCAAGCCTCGATAGCGGTCGTAGACAAACCACAACGAAAGACAATAAATGCATACAAGAACGTGGCCACCATTCAAGCATGTGTGAAACGATTTAGTATTAAAACGAAATGATAACATCTTTTTTACAGTACAAAATACAAAACATGGGCAGCGGGGCTAGTCCCCGCGCCCCAGTGGATGGAACTACTCGCTCCTCATAGAGGGAGCAACAAAGAAGGAGGCAAGAAGAGATAGAAAGAACATCATCTCCACTGAGGAGAGAAGGTTGAACCCTTGGTGGAGAGAGCAACGATCTTCACCCTTCGTAGCTTGCTTGATGACGGATCTTCTCCTCTCACCTTCTTTGTTGATGAGAGAGGAGGTAGCTTGCAATGGACATGAGTCTCAGACCGGCAACCTCGAGTGATGGATGGAGTTGTTCTGGTAGTGGAGAGACAGCCTCTGGACGTCTGAACTCCTTGACTTGAACGGCCCTGAGGTCTTATTTATAGGCTTTGAGTGAGATCCAAACGGTTTGGAGACCGTTTGGGCTCAAACGGTCTTGGGATCGTTTGGCGTCAAACGGTCTTGGGACCGTTTGGCGTCAAACGGTCTTGAGATCGTTTGGCGTCAAACGGTCTTGAGATCGTTTGGCGTCAAACGGTCTTGGGACCGTTTGAACTCCATGCGGTCTTGGGACCGTTTGGCTTCATGCGGTCTCGGGACCGTTAGAACTCCATGCGGTCTTGGGACCGTTTGGCTTCATGCGGTCTTGGGACCGTTTGGCTTCATGCGGTCTCGGGACCGTTTGAACTCCATACGGTCTTGGGACCGTTTGGCTTCATGCGGTCTCGGGACCGTTTGAACTCCATGCGGTCTTGGGACCGTTTGGCTTCATGCGGTCTCGGGACCGTTTGAACTCCATGCGGTCTTGAGACCGTTTGGCTTCATGCGGTCTCGGGACCGTTTGAACTCCATGCGGTCTTGGGACCGTTTGGCTTCATGCGGTCTCGGGACCGTTTGAACTCCATGCGGTCTTGGGACCGTTTGGCTTCATGCGGTCTCGGGACCGTTTGAACTCCATGCGGTCTTGGGACCGTTTGGCTTCATGCGGTCTCGGGACCGTTTGAACTCCATGCGGTCTTGGGACCGTTTGGATCCACTCGACCCTTGGGCTGGTTTATTCTTTTGTTATTTTTTTGTGCTTTTTCTGCAATTATAAAAGGGAAAGTTAGTTTGATGATGTATTTACAAAAAAGGGGTAAAATTAGATTTAAGTACAATATAAATGTAGAAAGAGTATGGAAAACTAAAGAAAAAGACTAAGATAAACTACTAAAATAGGAGGTTATCAGTACTCCTCCGACTGGAAGTGGACCATCAGTAGGTCAGGAAACACCAGCTTCTGCTAGTACAGATGTAGTCATCTCTCCTAAGCAAGAGTTGGCCATATTTCGACAACTTTTTTCCATAACTATGGCAGGGAAGATGAACAACACATATGTATCTGAGAATCCTAAGGAGTATTCCATAATGGAATTCATTAAGATGCAGCCACCCTCCTTCAAGGGTGAAGGTGAAATAGATATGGTCGACAAAGTTGATGATTGGGTGTTAGCAATAGAAAGGACATTTGATGGTATGGCAGGTCCTCCACACCAGAAGGTTAGATTTGTTTCTTATGCTTTGGATAGACATGCTCTAGTTTGGTAGAATGGGATAGCAAGGACATGTGATATCTCTACCATTACCTGGGAGCAATTTTTGGTGTTTTTTTGTTGGAAGTACATCTACAATGCTTCCCTAAAGAAGAAGGAAGCTAAGTTCTATAGTTTGAAGCAAGGTTCATTGATTGTTTCTACTTATGTGCAAAAGTTCTTGTTGCTTGATAGATATGCTTCTGGACTTCCTGAGGAATGTAGGGCTGACCTATATCTGTAAGGATTCAACTACAATGCGGGACGTGCTCTTATCCCACAACTACCCTTGACCTTTCATCAGATGGTTGATAAAGCTTTGGTTGTGGAGTCTTACCCAGGGTTTCAGCCTAGGGAGTTTGACAAGAAGAGGAAGCCCTCAGGAGATGACCAGAGAAGAGACAAGTTTCCTAAGTCCAATGGTTACCATCCTCCAAGGAAGTGCTCCCAAGATAAGAATCAAGCAAAATATCAACCTGAATTTTGACTTATGTGTCATCACTACAATGAACCTGGACATATTCGCCCTAGGTGCCCTCATCTACATAATGGGCATGCACCATCACAACAACAACAATCTTGAGTGCCTCAGTAGAGTAATGGTAACAATAATGGTAGAAGACATGAGGAAAGGTGACCTAGAAGAGTTTTTTCTTTGTATGGTCAAGAAGTCTATGATGATGATCATGTTGAAGGTAACCCTTAGTCCCATAGTTAGACATTCAAGTTATGTTTCCTATTTGCATGGTACCTTGTGGATGAATGTAAGGAAGTTACCTTTGTACCTATAGATTTGCTTGACTTATTAGGATGAAACTTTTTAAGGGGTGGTAAATAGTTATTTGTTAGTTTTGGACATTTAGATTTTGATGAAGAAATCTCTTTAAGGGGTGGTATGCTATAACATACCACAACCTAGAACTTAATCCAATTCCAAGGCTAAGAGGTTAGATATCTTAGTCTTTGGGCTTCGCCAAACAACGATAAAGGTATGTTCATTAGTGGCTTAATTAAAACCATAAATATGTTAATACATGAATAAATCACCCTAACATGTAGACATATAAGCAATGATGACATAATATTTTCATATTAATCATAAAATCAATAAGGGGTATATAAGATATGTCACATGAGGTAATAATGTGCATAAAAGGACAAGGTGTCCATAATTGAGAATAATGATACATAATTCAACTAAATATGAAATAAATAAACTTATGTAAGATAATCATAGAGTACATTCATTCTAGATCATTCCTTAGCCGTTTGGAACAAGAAAGAGAAAAAGGAATGAATAATAATGCTTTAAACATGTTAATGAGGTATTGATTTATTTAACATGGGAAATAGTGGAAATAATGGATAATGGGCTAAAATTAATAAAATAGGAAATAATTGGATAAGAATAACTCTAGATTCATTTTCTTTGAGTTCAAGTATACTTGAATGATAAGTTTCATAAATTTAGGATAATAATAATCACATCTATTTTATTTAGAAAAGAAAAGGTGTCTTTCCTTCAAAATATGAAATAAAATACTTAATGACTCCAAAAGTGGAAAATAATCTTAGATTCATAATATACACATTACAATATGCCTTTGGGTGAATTTTCACTAAATGTAGGGAAAGTTTGATTAAAAGATGAAATCAAGTGAGAGAAAGTGTGTAGAACCTTCAAAAACATTAAATAATATAAAAATAGCTCCAACATGTGAAATTAATGGCAAATTTGTAGGTGAAGTTTCATCAAATTTGGAGAATCATAAAATCATTCATACATGAGGAAAGAGAAAATAGTATTTGGTTTATTTAATAAATAAAAAGGCTTCCAAATGAAAATCTAATTGCATAATCGGAATCTACATACCTTAATTAGCCTCTGTGCAAAATTTCATCCAATTTGGAGTTTATTTGCACTCTAAAAAGAAGAAAGAGAAAAAGAGAAATTAATTCATCCACACTTTATTCCAATCAGTTTCAGAATTCAATTTAATGTGTCATGCCTTGTATTTTTAGCTAATTTTATTTTTAATTGAATGTGAGTGATTTGGACTGTTGGATTAATGATCCAACGGCTCCTGGGCATCGTCTAGCTGACGCTGTATCCGAAAAGAAGGATTGTTCACATTGATTTTTCAAATCGATTTTTCTCATGCTATACTCAACCTTTCCTCATGATTCTTGCTCATGTACTTTCCTCTTTAGAAGATGCATCTTTTGATCTAGAAATTCCACCAGATTATTGAGTATTTGCAAATTTCTCAATTTTGTTTCTCTATTCTCAGAGGGCTTCTACCCATAACCCTAAAGGCCACCTCCCACCTATAAATATGGGTTCGTTTTTCCTCATCAGCACATGTTTTACTATTTTGTGTTTCAATTCGATCAAATTCCTCTGACACATCCACCCTGGAGCTTCTTCCTATCCTAACCTTAAGGCGGCTTTCTAGGGTTCCTTGTTGTTCCAGCAGTCAAATTAACAACACCTGTGAGTTTGTAACGCCCTTGGCAATCTTTCTCTATCTTCAGTTTTATCAATTGTCATGCATCGTGAATTTGCCCAAATGGCTCAAGCTACTATGCAGCCATGTTAGGAGTAGAGCTTTGGGTTGATTCCCCATGTTATTTCTCTGCTTTACCCTCCTATTTTCCTTCTTGTTTCCATTTTTCCAAAGATGGTATATTGGTCTTTCATGATCGTTTGCTTTTGTTTCAGCATTGAAACAAATTGCTAAGTTGTCTTTGGGGCCATCTGAGTTGGCTAACCCTGACTGGGCCAACTCAGTGTGTATGGTCACTCCCTCTCTCTCTTCCTCTTTCACAGGTGTACTTGTTGACATGGAATTTTGTGGTTGGATGGCTTTCAAAAATTCATAGTAAATTATTCATAGCCAGAAAAATAAAATAAAATATGTTTTGAAATAAAAAAATATGAGCTTTCTAATTATACTAGTTTTGTTTCCTAAATCTAATGTGGAAAATATATTATTTTAATGGATTTTTCTTAGATAAGTAATGAGTTGAAAAATTTATAAAGAGGTACTTAAAGTCAGAAAAATATAATAAAATATGTTTTGAACTCAAAAAAATATAATCTAAAACATGGATAGTTTTGAAAACCATATTCACTAATATTAAAAAGATGATTTTTAGGATTTGAATAATTAATGAAAACCTAGCCCTAACTATACATATATGCATCATAGGTGTTTTGGAGACCTAGGCTTGGATCTATGACTGACTTTGGATTGTTTAGATTCCTGAGCAAGGTATGTTTGCGTCTCCTATTCTTCTACATTGAGTAATAACCTGTTTTTATCATTCTCTTAGTTATTTGGACATTAGCCTACACGATATCTTGTTCTTTTGGAAAATATTCTTCATGTGAAGTACATTCTATTGTTACTAATCTTGTGATCATATTTGGACATTCTCTTGGTCTTTTCTTATGCTTTTTTCATGATGGAACTATGTATGATGACATGTGATGTTTTTTTCCCACTTGTGGGGTGGATTTATATGTTGGTCCCTTTTGTGGTGACTACTTTGTAAAATCTGACTATACTTTTTACTTGCCTCTACATTAAGCATGTTACATGACTCGGTAGCCCTAGAGTAGTGTAATTGCTTTGATTTTTGGTTATGTTCCCTTATTATACTTTTTGTATAGAGGTTATGTGCTCCATACTCGGGTTTCAAATTTATGAGGTTCGGTGCACACATTTTATATTGGGGAGTTTGGTTATGTGTCATTCTCTATCAGGTTTCAAGTTTATGATGCTTGGCCGCCATTGTTATTTATATTGTTCTAGTACTATGTTTATCTCACATACATGCATGTTTTTATTATGGTGATGGATTTTGTGCGCAAAGAATTATGTGTGCTTTTATGGAACCACTTTTATTATTATTTTCATTGAAAGTAATTTCTTTTGATATCTCTTATTTGCAAATCAAGTTTTATTATGCCTGATTGGGTAGTACTTTTATATTTTATGGGAAGCCTTTATTTTGATGTCCTTTGATTCTATAATTTCTCAATCCTATTTTAGTATGCACATACAAGCTTTTTGCTGATGTTCTCTTTTTCTTTTTCCTTTTGTGGGGTATGCTTCCAACCCCAGGTGTTGGACTAGGAGAAGGCAATAAATGTGGACCTAGACCACAACAAGTGTAACAGAAACCTCATGGGATACTTGCTTGAAGTTGTTAACAGATCCTCAGCTAGTCCTATATGTAATTAGTTTTCCTTTATATCACCCTACTTGGTGAAAGACCAGCAATGATAAGAAGCTTTGTAATGGTTAGATACATCTTTAAATTATGCTTCTACTTTGGTGTTATGATACATTCATGTTGAATAAATTGGTTACATCCCTTTTGAGAAAAAAATTATATTGGTGTTTGGTTTGGGATGTTGCCCTTTTTATTTTAGTAGGGAATGGTTCCCCTATGGGATCCCACTCCTTACACTATGTCGTGCAATATTTTAAGCTTGCAAAGAAGATGATGCACTTCTATAATTTCTCAATTTTTACCATGATCAAGTTAATTTATGAAGTTTATTGTAGGATGCCCATGTCCCTTTTCAATGTTTATTTTTTAAAGTTTATTTTTAGTTTGGATGCTCTCTTTAAGATATAATATGTTCAATTCCATTTACAAATTGTTAGATGTATGGATGGGGGAGTCATGTACATAGGTAAGGAGAAAGCATAGAGGGGGGATTAGCTCAAGAATCTTCAAAAGTAAAGACCTTGTGTGGTGCCAACTATACCTAGTTTAGCTTTTTTTCCTATTTATGAGAAATATATTGTATTTAAGTGTGCTTCATGTTTATTTTAGTTTGTGTCTGAGTAATGTTGAGGACTTGTGAATGAAAATTGTTATCTTTATCATGTGATGGATTATATATGAACTCTAATTTTATGCTATGAATATCATACTTTTAACATCTTCCTTGAGGTGAATGGAAATGTATGCTTACCCTCTATGTTGTGTATGGTTTTACAAGAGGAGTTATATAATAATGGTATCATGCTAAAAACATAGTTGGCCACAAGGATTTTCTCATGATTTACTAGGTATATCTTTAATCTCTCCCATGATGATATATAACATATTTATAGATGATAGGAAGTCAAGGAATTAGAATGTATATCCCTTTTTCTTGAGAGGTAGGAACCCTATAAGAAATATAAGTTTTTTTTTTAGATACTATAAGAAATATAAGTTTAAGATATATCTATGGATATATGTGTTAGGGATAGAAGAAAATCTAATTTGGATCCTTTGTGATAACTCTATCATAGAAAGTGGCATGTCCACCCTTCTTCTTAATGGTGATGGACAACTACAATGAGAATTTTAGAGGAAATTCCAAGAGAAAAAAGTTTATTATACATGTTCTTCTTCATTCGTGTACATGTGGTATGTCACATGTATGCTACTAAGATATTGAAACAATGGCATAATGAGTTCTTACACTTATATATTTGTGTATGGCCAACATAAATCTAGAGGTTCCACCACGAGAGTTGATATAGAAGACTTAAATTGGGTAACCACCTAAGCCTAATAAATGTGGATAGTATAGATTTAATTCATGTTTAGAAACCCCAAACTGTAAGGTTAAGTTGAGGATGAAGGTATGCCCTATCTCTAATCCTATCTTGAGTTAGATGGAAGTGTTTATTTCATGTATGTGTATCACAATATAAGTATAATTAAAACCCTAATTAACTTCATTAAGGTGTGTAGAATTGTAATATACCACATTTTGATTAAAATAAGTTTAGGGTCCTAGATTAGATTTCTCCACTAATTAAACTCAAATATTGGACTTCGGTGATAATAAATCCAAAATTTCAAATTTCAAACTTGATGTTTTAACTAAATCCTAATGTGATGAAGACCATTCAATTAAAGTGTTTTAAGAATGTTTCAACTAATTTTATAGATAGTTACACATAATCAATCCAGTTGTAATTCAATTACATCAAATATAGCCCTAATTAGCAAATTAGTGATGCATAACGGTTAAAGTGAAACTGAGCCATTTAGTAAGAATAATTTGACCTAATACACTTCAAAAGAACTTAAAGTGCACATATTAGGAATTCCTCAAAGTATGAGCCCCAAATAGTTTTTAGATAATCCTACATGATTAAAAGACCTGAACTGATAGCTACGACAGTCAAACCTAACAATTAATATAATAGCTAATTCTATAAAATTATTTAGGCATCCAATAAAATTTGATCTCAATTATATTAGCCTATAACCCTAAAATTAATTAAGTAAGAAGTTATATGGTTTGAATTATAAATTCCCATTAATTCATTTAATCCTTAGCATATGCCTAGGGCCTCAGGTGAAATCATGGTCACACACTCCTTTGTTTTTTCTTTTATGATCAAATGGACGTGTTGGTGTCTTATTACCCATGGATTTATCTAACGGCAAGGTTCCATATCCCTAGCATTCCCAATCCCACTGCGACTCCATTATAGAGACTCTCCTCTCCCTCCTTAGTCCCTCTCTATGTTGGATGCCACCACAAACTAAGACTCATTTCACCATCAACACACACCCCAATCCTAAACGCCATGGGATTCCTTTCCTCAAATACCCTAAACAATGGTACTCTCCCTATTTCACCATGGTCTAGACTTCTTAGACCTTAAACATCCTATGAACCCTCCTAATGTATAATAAATGCACTAGAAAACTTCATAGCACATCTTTTAACTTGAGCATACCCTACATGACCCCTCTTCATCCCCATGACTTGATCTCTGAGATTGACCTACCTTCAACCCATTCAGTAGTCTGTTGTGGCACTCGTGGCCATTGTGGTTGGTTTGGAGTCTTCAAGTCATGTTCGAGAGACTTTAGGAAGATCTTACGACCCTATATTTATCATCACTAGTAAGTATTCCACTATTCCTCCTTTTGTCCTGAGATTCGATCCCTAGTGATGCCATCGAGTCTGAGGGCTTTTCCTCAAGTTTCTATCTAGAACAACCTCAGTTTTGAGGTAATAAGACAGTGTTATTTGATGATTTATGTGTGATTTGTTTATTTCCAACGTTTGATTTACTTACACATGCTCTAATGGTAGAGGGTGTTCTAGATGCTATCAACAGACCCACAACAGGCCATTCTTGGGCTTGCTAGGTTTTTCTAGGCTCACGGAGGGTGCCTAGAACCATGGTGTCCAACAACAACACCTACCATCAAGTAATGTGTTCTAAGTTGATACTCCTGAGTCGTGTAATCTTCAAAGCTTGTGATCAAGTTTATGCACAATAGTAGATTCTTAATTTTATGTTGATATTAATCCTTGCTTGTCATGTGCCTGCAAGTACAAACAGAAATATAGTCACCTCATATTTCTTTGACAGTGAGCTTTTGTTGAAAGGGGACCCAGGCCACATGGGCAATGCCTATTGGGCCATAAAACTTTGGGTATATTTTATGAATAATGCATCATACTTCTTTTTCATAATTTTTTATTTATCAGTTGTTCAAAATTTCATAATAAATTAACCTCTTTTTTAGAAAAATAAGTTTAAGTATGATTTGGAAAGATTTTTGGATAAGGAACTCAAATATCTAGGTTTCAAAGTTTTCTCCACTTCATTAAACCCTAAATTTCTAATAGCATAATGGTAAAAGATAATGGATAAATTTGAACTTGATATGAAATAGTTATGTGAATAGTGTAGTTAGGGTTTAGCCAACCCAAAAATGTCTCTACGATTTCATCAACTTAAGAAGAGTGACTAGGATCTTCCACAAAAGATAGGTAAGTGGCCCATGCACTTTGAACATAAATATTGTGTGCTTGTATATATGTATGTACAATGCACATGAAATGTATGAATGAATTATCTACTATTTCAATTACATATATAGATAAGAGTCAATGGGCCTATACACTAAATGTCATTTTTTTCAATACTTATCATGATAATTATGAAATGAATTAGATTTTTTATTTTATTTAATTAATTTAAGCAAATCTTGAATATTTTTTATTATAGATTTTGTTTGTTGATTTTGATTGCGGTTATATTCAGTCTCATTTATTTAGTAATAAAAAACTATTCATTGGAACAAAAAAGTACCACATTCAGTGTAAAGGATAAGAACTAACAGCAAGTTAATTGTTTTGAATAGAAATATAATGATAAAAAATAACTTACATAAGATCCTCTTCAAGAAGATCCTTGAAGAAAACTATGAGGCAATTTGGTGCATAAGATAACAGGAACTTTGGTGTAACCCAAGGTACACTTTGTTGCATAATAGAATAGGCACTTCGGTGAAAATCTAAAAATTCTTGAATAGGTTAAGATAAAAGAAATGATCTAAAAGAAAGTATGTCCCTTTTTCAATGTATAATTTTTAAAGTTTATTTTCAATTTACATATTCAATTTAAGATAGAACATGTTTTATTCCATTTAAAAATTCTTTGATTCATGGTTGGGGGAGGGCGATGACCACACATAAGGAGAAAGCATAGAGGAGTGGAGCTCGACAAAGACTAGCTCAAGGATCTTCAAAAGAACATACATGGTGGGGTGCCAACTATACCTAGATTAGATTTATTTTCCTATGTATGATATATATGTTTTGTTTTAAATGTGTTACATGTATGATTTAGTTTATGAATTATCAATGTTGCGAACTTGAGAATGAAAATTGTTATCTTTATCCAATGATGGTTTATGTTTGAACTATATTTTTATGCAATGAATACCGTGATTGCAACATCACCCTTGAGGTGAATGTAAATTCATGCTTATGCTCTGTGTTGTGTATGGTTTTACAAATTGGGTGTTACATGGGGTCACTAGACTATTCTATTGGCATTACCTTCATTTCATATCTTAGACTAAGATATTTTAGGATCTCAAAGACATGTTCTTTTTATAAAGCTTACTTTTTTAAAGATGTTAGACTATTTATAAGGATTTAAAATATAGAATACAATTGAGCAGTGGATTCAATCATTCTATTTTGAAATAAAACTAACTTATGGCTAGACATATTTATTTTCGATTCCAGGACTTGGTTGGTTACCTCAAGGGTAAATGAAAGTTCTTTCAAAATCTCATATGTGTAATCACATGATGATATTCAACTAATATATTAAAAAGTGGGTGTGGGCTAAATAATACTTGTCACTTTGGAGTATGTATAGCATTTGTTTTTACTCACAACCCATTTATTGGTTTTTTTTGTTATGTTATATTTTTATTCTCTTTTCACATCTTCCATAAATCATGGTTTATCCCATGTATTAAAAATGACATCCTTCTATTCTAGTCTATATCTTTTCCTCCATTAAAGATAGGGGCTTCATGTAGTGGTTGTGGACTTCTTCCAAGTTGTTCATTTGTGCAACATTATCTTCCATACTTTTATCTTGGTTTTATGGTAGATATAAGTCCTTATCTCATACCAATTGAAAGCAAAATATAGACAGGGGTGAATATGCACTTATGAAAATTTGGAATTTTATCAAGAATAGATTGTAGTACAATTATTTATATTAAAGAAACAAAAATAAATAATCAAGAGGAAGATAACATAGATGAACACGGTTATTTAGCATGACAAAACCCACAAAAGGTTTTTCTAGTCCTTGCTTAATTAGTTTTTTAACCACTATATTTTTGCAAGCAATCTTTATAATTAGTTGAGAGGGAATTCACTACAAAATTATATTAACAATTGAAAATAAAGTTAAAACATTATCCATTATATGCTTTGAAAAATTATATTATATTCTTTAGATCTTATATAATTAGTTGAGAGATCATCATTTTTTCCTTGTGAGGACTCTGATAAACCACCTCAATTCCTTCTTTTTCTCATGGTCAAAGAAAGGTTGCCGCATTTATCCTCTATGTCAGGATATAGGAGAACCATTGTTTATTGTAAATAAGTAGTGTTTCACTCACATTGAAGAACCTATAGAAGACTTAGATAAAAGAGGAAAAAGATTGGAGAAATAAATACACTATATAGATAGTGGGATTTGTTGGTGAGATTATATTAAGGATTGTAAATATCTTAGTAGTGAAGAAGATTTTTGAGAAAAATGTAAGTAAGTAGGGCATACTATCTCAAAAGTATTCATTAACATCAATTATATGACTCAAATTTTCCAAAGTGATCATAAATAATACCTATGTATAGGAATCAATTAGGTTATTGTAGGAAAAATTATTTGGAGCGTCTAGGAGCGTACTTAGTTAATAAAGATGTTTGGTTTAGTCATAATGATGTTATGAAGTCAAGTGGTTTTTCTTGAGTCTCAATCAAAATATACTTTATTCAAAATGTCCTTTGTTTGAATTATATGTTGAATAGAGTATATAGGGAGTGTATCAATTCAAAAGAATGGGTAAGAAATGAAAATTACGTCATTTTGACTACCCATCGGTTGAAGTAAATTTTGGGTCAGATTTCACTCAGTTGAACTAAGAATTTTGGTCAAATTAGTTCAACTGAGAAACATTTATAAGTGCATTTGCTTCTTGAATGTCTATCAAATAAGTTCAGAGTTCATCTAAGGCTATCTCAATTTAAATATGATTTCTACCATAATATTTTCTGACCTAAAAAGTCACTTAAAAATGAACTTCGGCTCTAGACATCCAATTAATAAAATATATAAATTCATATGGATTATTATGGACTAAAGTAAGACATGAATGTCTAGTGTTTTCACTAGTATTCATCCTATTACACGGTATAAATTAAATGGATATATTATCGAATTTATTTCTTTATAAAAGTAAAGTTCATGTAATTATTCTCTCATTCATGTGATAAGTTCATTTGCATTGTTCTAACTCATATTTTTTCTATAATTATACTTAATAACATTACATAGTTAGAAACAAACATAATAGAAAATATGTCATTCAATAAAATGGTCTATGTAATGCCTTCGGGCCAACATATACTAAGTGACAATAAGGAGAAAGTACCCTTTTTTATGATAGATGATATGTTTGATCACTTGACAGGATAAATAGTGTTTTCTTATATAAGTTTTGAGCTTAGGTTACCATTAGTTAATAATTGAGGAAGATGACATACACAAGACTGCTTTCAGGTCTAGGTATTGGCATTATGAGTTCATGATTATGTCAATTGGTAAATCTGATGTGCATTTAGTTTTCATATATCTGATGATCAATATATGTAGGAAGTATCTAGATTTTTCTATGGTGGTGTTCAAGGATGAAATCTTTATATACTCCAAGGATATAGTTTATCATGAGGATCATCTTTCTATGAAGTTGTAGTTGTTGAGGAATGACCAATTGTATGTGAAGTTTAATAAGTGTGATATTTGGCTAATCAAAGTAGCTTTTCTTGGTCATGTCATACATTTGAAGGGTATTTGTGTAGATCAAGAAGATGGAGTAGTGTTTGCAGTAGGAGAACTAAATATGATGACATCAATTTGTAGTTTACTTGCTTTGTAGTTGGTTACTATAAATGGTTTATTATGAACCTTAGTTATAAATCGTTGTCATTATCAGCTCTAATCAAGAAGTGTCTACCTTTTGTTTGGGTAAGGAGTGTCAATATTATTTCCAAATTGTTGGATGAGAAGTTGACCTTAGCAGTTGTACTAGTTGTCCATGAAGTTGGGAGAGGGATACATAATTTCATGTGATGCTTCTAGAAGAGGCCTTGGTTTGGTTCTGATGTTGGATAAGAATGTGATCTCTTATTCTTTTAGACAACTCATGAAGCATGAAGAGAACTATCCAAGACATGATATAGAGTTGGAAGTTGTTGTTTTGATGTTGAAGGTGTGGATGCACTACATTTATGGAGAGAAGTGGATGATCTTCACTACTCACAATAGCCTAATGTACATCTTTATGTAGAAGGAGATGAAATGGTTGGACTACAATTGTATTATATATTATCATTAAGAAAAGTTGCATACCGTGGATGATTCTTTTAGCATGTAGTCATCTTTGTCTGTATCATCAGAGTGTGAAATTGTACTCCATGGTGTGTAGCTAGAGGAATATGATGGTAATGCTTTAACAAATGAATTTATACATTAAATATTTTTAAGGAGGTTTTTTGGTGCACTTTCTATTCAAGATCACTTCAGCACAATACATTCAAAATGCTTATATGAATAATACAGTGATTCAAAATACAGGATCAAAATTTGTTGATAAGAAGTACGAAGGCTTTCATAAGTCATATGATGGGTCAGTTTTCTTCCATGATAGGTTTATCATTCCTACAGGTAATTGTTTTAGGGATATTGTGTTTTAGGAGTCACCTCCCTCGATGTTAGATATGAATCCTAGAAGTATTGAGATGTTATGAATAATTCGTATTAATGGCTAGGCATGAAGCATAATGTGGTGGAGTTTGTGGCTAAGTGCCTTTTTTATTAGAAAGTGGAGGTAGGAATTAGACATTACAAGGTTTTTGCAGATCTTGCTTGTACCTAACTGTAAATGGTATCATGTCATTGTCAATTTTTTGGTTGATTTTTTCAAGATAACCAAGGGATATAATTCCATTTTTGTAGCTATGAATTATCTGATTAAGTTGGATCACATTATAGTGGTCAAGACTACCTAATCATTAGAGAATATGACACAAATATATGTGTATGAGATAGCATGTCCACATGGTATACTTTCAAATATCATGTCACACAGAGGACGTCAATTCACAAGAAGATTTTGGGACTATATGCATGAAGCATCGGGTAAATTTTAGTACATTAGTTCCACTAGTAGATAGACAAGTAGTTGGATAAGACATTACATACTCTAGAAGATTTATTAAGGTCATTTGTGTTGCAATTCCTCAGTAGTTGGGTTATATACACCTCATTTGATAGACTTTGCATAAATTAATAGTTCATAAGGATATATATATATATATGCATTTGTATGAAGCTTTGTATGGTACAAGTTTCCTAATTGTTGGTATTGGAGCATAAATGTCAATTCTGGATCCAAATTTGGTGCAACATATGACTAATAAAATACATATTATCAAGTAGAACTTTAAAGCATCACAAAATTGGCACATTTTATATGTTCATAATCATAGTAGGCGGCTTCAGTTCTAGGTTGTACACCATGTTTACCTAACATTATCACCTTAGAAGGGTGATTTTAGGTTTTGGAAGAAGGGTAAAATTTCTCCAAGGTACATAGGTCCTTACCCAATCATAGTGTGTGGGCAGAGTAGCCTACATATTATTACTTGGCTTGAACAAATTCCATGACATTTCCCATGTTTCAATGTTGAGAAAGTTCCATCTAGATATGAAACTTAAGCTTCACCCATAGGAAGTCCATCTTGCATATGATATAATATGTGATAGGGGTAGTTTAGAACATTAATAGGTGTATACATAAATTGAGGAAGGGTATACAATTGGTGGAGGTTTTGTGACATAAGCATGGTATTAAGGAGGCCACTTGGTAGTTATACGAGGATACACATGAGATGTATCTTGCTTTGTATAAGGATTTAGGGGTGAAATTCTAATTGTGTGGGGAAGCTTTACAACCCACATGTTGACTTGTTTTTATCTTGCCTTACTTTTACTTAAATGCATGATATATTGGATTCATTTGGGATTATTTAGAAATAGGGACGTGTTGGTCAATCTCAAATATGATGACCATGGGGACAATTACTTTATGGAGGCCACTAGAGTTTCTCCAAAAACAACTACTATCAGAGTCAAGGGAAGTGAATGTTTCATTTGTATTCAATAGATTAATGGTCTAGACATCAACATTGCTCAAGATACTAGAGGGACTTTGGGTGTTGTGAAAACCAGAGAAGGGTATTTTGGGCACAAAAATCTGCAAGATGTTGATGCTACCATGAAAGATATGCCCTCAAAGAAGGTTACTTCACTAGATCTATTGATAGAAGTCGGCGTTAATCTAATTTATAGAGGGATGTTATGACACTCTGGGAAGCATGTGGTGTGTTCTGATATTTCCAGTTTGATTCCTTCTACTTCAATGGCTCCAACCAGTAACCAATTTCCATTATTAGGTTAGGAAGTCCCTATGATTTGATTTATTCATCTAGGGAAAATACTATTCCTAATACATTCAAACATGCTACTATGCAAAGTGAAAAAAGGTGATTTCTTTAGACATTTTATACTGGACCAAGAGGTGAACCTTTCAACGTGGATGATATATCTTATATATTTTTTTAGAAGTCAATGAGTTTCTTTAGAGATTTTAGTGCTATACATTGGTAGTAAAGTTGGCTTGTAGAATCATTGGATTCATGACATTTAATGACCAAATTTGACTCCTTTAGAAACCAATTTCAAGGTTCAAAAGAAATGAAATTCAGTTGAACCATTTTGTTGTACATTTGGAAGTGGGGAGGATTTTTTCCATGCCTTGATTGGAGGTCCTTGGACTATTTTTGGGTGTTGTTTACATGTCTAGCAACAGAACAATTCTTTCAAACCATCAAAAGGTTTACCACCGACCACTATAACATGCACAAGAATTGTCAATTTGCTTTTGCATCTATATAATAAGATAGTATTTCAGAAATTTGGGATCGTTCTTGGATCGTTAGTAAGGATTGAATATCATAATGAAAACTATATTAGGAGCAAGTTCATGAGGATGGATACTAAAATTGATACTATGAAGGCTATTCAACTGGCATTAGTCATGAACAGAATGATTATAAAGCAGTATATAAAACTCTACTAGAGATATGTGTTTCATATGGGAAATTAAGTCCCCACAAAGATAACTGCGAGGGAGATCAGTTTCCATTGGAAACACCGGTTGTGTTCATTAAGGAAGATGATGTCAGAGTTAAATGGATGAAGGATAAAGACAATTGGAATATCTTTTATGGAAAGAACATTCATTCTAATCGTTTGACATGGAAGGATATCATCACCTATACAAATAAACCTTATACACCAACATTGACTAAATATTCAAACATAAAAGCACACATAAGCATATTAATTTTCAATAGCAGGAAGATGATGATAGTATGGAAATGGATGAGGTTTTATTTGGCATTGATATTGATGTATCTATCTCTGATGGCACAACCTTTTGGGGAAGAAATTATGGAAGCATAAAAGACAGGTCGTAGTGACTTCATTTGTAAGTCAGTTGGAACACTAGGAGGGGGTCCAAATTAAGGTCAAGAATGTTATAGTCACAAAGAAGACTCAAAATGATACATCTCAACTGGAAGTAGGGGTTGATAACAAAATAGAAGATTTACATGGAGATTCTATCATTGTTGGCATAGATGCAGTTTTACCTAAAAGTCACATTTTGTCAGTTGATGTAACAACACCCAGTCATTCAATTTTTTTCCCTTACATACATCATACAACTCTGAACAAGATACTTCACAATCCAAAACTATAGTAGGTTGGTAGATGAAGAGTAGTCATGGGAAGATGTAACATGATGCTATGAGAGAGACTAAGATTCATACAAGAAGAAATGGTGAGAGATTAGGAGACAATGATGATTATTGGTAGATTAGAAGGATCACATCATCAAGTGAAATTTAATGTTGAGTACTATATGCTACAATATTAGGGGAATTGGGCATTAAAAACAAAAAAAACCTTAAAATGTTTCTAAGCACCACAAACCTTTTTTATTTATCATTATAAAATATAGAATCTAAAGGGAATGTGTTGATAGAGTTACTAAATCCTTAGGATTTAACTGGCCACATAGAGTAGAGGTGAGGATTTATTTTGGAGGCCTTTGGAAGGAAGAATCTTATTATAGTATAGTATTATAAAACCATACACAATTTATACATTGTCGTGTGAATCACTTTTATATTATGATTTTGTATGGTGGTCCAAGACTAGCCTTAAGGAAGTTTTTATGGATACATCTAGTTCGGATGTCAGTAGGGATGGACAATCAGTTCAATGTGGGTGGGATTTCAATGCCAAATTGAATTCTTTTGACAAAGGAGCGAGTCACTAATTCAATATTATTGAAGAATTGGATCTTCAAGATACACTTGTTCATCTAGGATTTCTTTTGGTCCTCAGTTTACTTATAAGAAAGTCATATTTTATGAACATCTCAACATTTTTTGCTAATGTAAGGTGAATCAGAGAAAATAATAGTTATGTGGTTACCCACCATCTTCATATACGATCAGACCACAATCCAATTAAACTTTTATAAATGTTAAGTACTAGTATGAATGAGTGTTCAAAACAAAGTCCATGTGGAATGCCAATCTAGGGTTCTAAAGATTTTTGTAAACTATATGGCACAAAGACATGTGCTTTGAAGATGCTTGAGATCTACAAAACCCTCTATTCTTAAATGGTATAGTAAATAAGCATGTGAACATGTCAAGAAGAAAAATAAATTACTTAAGAGAACTCAATATTTATAGATATAGATAGAGAATCAATGACTCAATTATAGATGAATATTGCTTACAACTAAAATGTCAAAATGAGTAGATATTATTTGATGATGAAGAGGTGTAGCATCATGAGTGTCACATTGATTTGATCAAGAATGGGGATTTAAATACAAATTATTTCCACAATAACATGAAGTATAGACAGTGTATTCATATGTTGATTGAGATCGAACAAAGTAATGTGGTTTTGCTAATGAGCTTGATGCATAAGGGAAGTCTACTTTGGAGTGCATTTGGCGGGGAGGTCAGGCCGATGCAAATGCATCGAGCCACTATATGATCAATGTGTGATCTGTAACAGAGTAATAAGCATGCCTAGGGTAGACGACATGTGGCAATGTGTATGCATCGAGCCAAATGGGAGGCTTCAACATGAGATAGGCGGTGTACTAATGACTTTGAGTTGTTGGATGCTCGATTTCTATTTTGGATAGCCAGATGCACATTTTTGGGAGGATGAATCAAATTAAGAATGTTGTTTTTCAGCCACTTCTATCAATATGGGTTAAAATGTAGTTTTCTCTAAACTTGGCCTATAAATATGCAACTACTTCAAACTAAGGGCCATTTACATCATTTTGGGAATGTAAACATTATTGGAGATATAGTACGGTGATAATAGAGGAGAATAACGTACATGTTGGTGCATGTTAATGATTTATATTTATTTAGAATAATAAAATCAAATAATCACTTTCCAATATAGATTTAGCAAAAATTCATGTAAATTCATCCCTTTCATCTCATCTTAGGTTATTAGAAAGGAAACCTCTTCTAGGTAGGGCCGCTAATGGACCCACCCCAGTAGGGTCCTTTCTTCTTATCCTTGGTGTTTTTTCTTTTATCCCCATCCTATATTTGAATCTGTCCATGTTCTACGGTATCAATCCCTCTTTTTACCTTATAATCTCTTTTTTTCACCTTCTTGGCCTAGTTGGATCTAGAGCTAGCAAAAGTACATATTTTTGGGTTGTTTGGTAGTGATTTGATCTTGGCTCATACATGGACATGTTAGAGATTGTAACCTTCATATAATGCAAGTGATTCAGCCTCTTTTTCATACTCTTTAAGAATATCTTGCATGCACCCATTAATTCTCACTAATTACTCGATAAGTGACATAAAGATGGCTTTTATGGAATTTTTTTCATATGTTGGAAAACTTTGTAATTATCATGTCTCTATTATTACTTATTGTCCTATAAAGAAATTAATGAACCTTTTTACTACTATGTTGTTGAAAATATCATCTTTTACGTATATATTACTCTAAACTCACCTATTACTTTTGCTATATGGAGCACATACAATGGAATTTGTGAAAAATATACATATTTATTTTTTATTATTATAAGAAGAAATTTCAAAAAAAAGCCCCCCTTTTTATGTTTGTGTATGGTTGAGATTTTAAAACTTCTAGCTATGCACACACTTGTTAGGGCATTTTTATATTGAATGTTTTACTTTTGCATGCCTTAGTTTCATATACCTTCTTTCTATATGAAAAAAGAGTAATTGACCTAAGTAATCAGTGAAACCCTAATACTGAGAATGCAAATGATATATAATCCCGTCAGTGGCCTATCATCAACTGCTTATATGAGTGTGGTTGAGGATTTTGCTCTTGTTGTGAAAGTATTTTCTACCAATATGATTGAGAAATATGTCATGATAATTAAATGTAGTAATATGTAAGTGATTTTATAGGTATTGTGACCTAAGTATCTGGGACATGCTTAATATTTATATGTAGTCACAATCTGATAAGCCCCTTCTTGTTATACTTGTATTTAACGAGATGTGGTAGCATGATATGGAATTTACATAATCCTAAGGTCCTCTACGTCTGAATAGAGGACTTTGCATTCACTATCTAATACTTTGGGTCGTACATCCAATTACTTAGGGATTAATAAATAAAATATGTAACCAAGATACTTAGATTTCCTTGCATACTTATGTTACATGCTTTAGTATTTTGTATCCACTTTACTTCTCTAATGTGTCATGTACATGTTATCTATCTTTACTTTATTATTCCTCTTCTACTTAGAGATATCATATAGAATTTTATGATTAAAATATAACTACTAAAATTAATCATATATATTAGAATTTTCTTACTTAGATTGATATGTAGATTCTTTTTCTCTTACTCCAACTTTTCCCTCACTCTAGTCATTTCCCACTTTGTTATAGTTCTCTGAACATACCCCAAGGGTTTAGAAAAAGGAGCATCCTTCACCTGATCAGTAGTGAGAAGGTGGGAGTTACTTTTTAGTTGTATCAGGATAGTTCAAGTACATTTGAGTCTGGGTAGGCACTTTTGTACTAAAATGTATCTATGACTCAGTTTTTGGTTTTATGCCATGTACTTGATATTGAGTTGCATACATGAATAGGAAGATCTTTTGTATAAACACATGAAAATATGGTATAGTTACTTGTAGGAATATATATGAGCCTTTCATGTGAATGATGTTGGATTTTATTTGGCCATTTCTTTTCCTTTATTTTTATGATGATTAAGTATGATTCGTTTGGCTTTTGGTTTTGAATTTATTTCTTTGTGGATTACCTAGACTCAGGGCATGCTAATTTGATGATCTCATGGTTGTGGTTTCACACTTCTTGAAGAGATCAAAATCATTGTTCACATTAGGTAATTAATCCAAGTTACATGTCTCAACATGCTTGAAATCATTCAAGGTTCCATCTAAGTAAAAGTGGATGGATTTGACATAAATCTTAAAGAGATTATGCAAGACACTATCATTGCATATCTCATTGAGTTCGCGGTCATGCAATCGTATTACTTTTGATTAAGTTCTTAATCATACATAAAGAAGAAACAAAGATGTTATTTTGAGATATATGAGAACTAAGATTTGTTTTACCCTCTAAAAACATATCCATTAAATTCTTTGTGTTTTTTATCAACCTGATGTTATCTATAATTAGAGGTTCCTAGAATCTTTTAGAGGGTTCTCAAGATTTACCTCTTTCTACTAGCTACAACCATTCTATCTTCATCTGATGTACGAGATCAAGTGTTATTGTTGATGTGTATGAAAGTTAGTCTAGACTAGAGTACGTACGCAGGTCGTGTATGTCGTCCTAGTCTAATTCATAGGCACATGGGTGATGTTTCTAGCCCCATTGGCCTTCCCCTTTGGAAGGTCGTGTTGGAGAAAAGGGACTCCCACTTTGCTGTTGCACCTTGTTTGGAGAGGCAAAAGCATGGAGGAGTAAGATGCCAAAGTAAAAATAAAAGGGAGAAGTTGGTCACTAAGATGTTGGTTAGGATCATCTAGGTCATGCGAACATGCCCTTGGCCTCAAACCTTCTTGGCGGTGCTCAGAGCCAAATATCTATAGAGGCAGAATAAAAGGTTGTGAAAGGTGTGGTTGGGCATGGTTGTGTGTCAGATTTGGTATGAAACATGACAGATAAGCCATAAACAGAACCATGTGGAGTTTTAGAGTAGATGGTGTGGTTTATATTGTGTTAAGGGGGTATATCTAGAGTTCTCAAACCCCAGCTAGTCAAGATGAGAAAGAGGGGTGATAGGGTTTCTGGTTAAGGTGTTTAGTCAATCATTTGTCTCAAACCACACATTAAAGAGGTTGGATTGGAGAGAGGGGCTCATTTCCAAAATTTTCTATGGCTAAGGGAACGATTTGAGAGAGATAGGAGGTGAACCTGAAAGGGAGTTATCAATTACTTTCTTTATTTAGACTAGGGTTGAAGATAAACTTAGGATCTTGGATCAGATGGTTGAGAAATTATGCTCCAAATAAAGGGGTTTGTGACCCAGACATTGACGTTGTCTATGTAATCAAGGTTGCGTGTTTGACTAAAGACTTACCAAATTTTGATTTTCCATTGATTAAAAGGCCAAAACTTCATGATTTTCCATAGGCAACTAGGATTATCCTCTTCTCTAAAATCAGAGGGTAACTATTAATACCCTCACCTAGATAGAATTCAAATATAAGATTTGTTTATGATATACACATATCTAAAACTTGGTCTCCAAGTCTTACCTTAAGAAATGCACAAAAAGGGAAAACAAATAGAAAAAACATCTTTCAAACTCATTCGAATTTAATATTCATTATCCAAATATTTGACTATAGGGTTTATCTTCTGCAATTATTTGATACATAAATCTATTAATTGCATGAGACATAATTTATGGGTTTTATTGCAACCAACCACACATGTTCATTATTTTTTCATAGAAATCACTTTGTTAAAAAGTAATTTATAGAACAATTGAAATTAAAATGCATGTTCTTACATCCTTCCCCCCTTAAGAGAATTTTGTCCCCAAATTCTACGATAGAATAATAAAAATTCAAAAAAAGTTTGAATCCTGATAAAACTTTCTATGGAAGTATTATTGAGAAAAAGATCATAAACATCATGTTTTAAACAATTGAATAATTATTTCTTGAGCTAGTATCTTGAGCATTCGAGAGTAAATGCCACAATATTTATTTAGATGATTATATCTTCTTTAGTTTCAACTTCTACATAAGGAAGAAGGAAAGTAATTTCCAAGTCCTTGTATTCTTTCTCCCATAAAAGAATTTTTTCCACGCAAAAGGTTCATGTGATAGAAGGGGTGGGTTTCTATCAGGATTGGGCACTCATATTCAACTACAACATGCTTGAGGTGGACAAAAAAGTACTAGTATTATAGATAATATTTCAATAGACATCATTATCTTAAGTCAAACTATCAATTGATTCTTTACCCATAAACGTGCTTAGCTTCGAATAAGGCTTCCATATCATCAATATTATACTTACGAAACATAATCATCCTTCAACATGTATGATTTCAATTTGGAATATAGAAGCATCCTAGGATGAGTTCTTAAGGCTTAGGTCAAAGGTAGAGTCTACCTAAGTCAAGACATCTACTCATGACTACATATTATCTTACTCTCTTGGGTACCACTACTAGATTTATATATAAGGGACCAATAACCCTAGTACAAGGCTTTATAAACATATTTCTTCGAGGGTCTTAGGAATCTTCACTTATCCAGATGTGTGAATCATCACACCTACCTATTATAGGGTCTTGGGTTTTTTCCCACACTCAAATGTAAGGTTCATCATGCATAAGTACCATAGTCTTTTATCAAAATGCATATATATAGGTTAGGTTCTCTCATCATGTCTAGAGCTAGTTGATCTTCAATTTTACGAGTAGATTAGTTTAGAACTTTCATCATGTATTAAATTTTGACTTCAGGTTAGGATCTATTGACACAACCTCTGACCTCCTATGATTGAAGTTTTCTTTCTCAAGGTTTACCCATCTATGGGTATTATTAACACATTTCCTAAAACTAGATGACAAACTACATAAAGATTTCATTTATCATGTTTGATGTTTCAATATTTTTTGTCTCAATATAGATATAGTTACAAATATATTAATAGGGCATTGTAAGTCACCACCAAGGATAAAACCTCAAGATTGTAGGATCAATGAGATCTATAAGGGGGGTTGAATAGAGATAAAACACTTAAACCAAATTCATTATACCTTCAAACTAATTCAAGAGGTAAGATTGCAAATATGAAATTTGAGTGAAACTAAACATACACAACAAATATGAGAGAGATGGGATAAGATAAAGAACAAGCTATGTATAGTGATTCCAAACTCAAGACTAGGAGAGTGTACATCCACTACCTAGATATGTCAACCTCTAGGATTTTTCAACCATTGCAACTTTCATATATTCCATTATAAGAGATACAATATGACCTTCCTATTTAGGACAAGGATACCTAGCCTTCCTTTTGAGGACAAGGGAGCCAACTACATTACAAGGTTTTATCTATCCAAGACTAAGAGTTCTCAACCTTTACAAGGGTTACCCACTTTTGCAACAAGTTGGACACCATCACCAAGGATCTCCCCTATAACATCAAGTCTTCTGCCTTGAAGGAATTACCTACTCTTCTCGTATATCTTCATCCTTCAACTTCTCCTTTACTAAGGAGAAGCTTTCACCAAATTTTATTGAGAGAAAGGGATTGGGGAAGGGAATATTGAGATATTCACAATGGGTATAATGAAGTAGCTCTCTCACAAATAACCTATCTTACTCAATTAATGTTGATATGTAGTAAGCAAGAGAGAAAGGGACTCTTAGTAAATGAAACCACTCAAAAATACCAAAGCGCATAAGAAGCAAACTTGGAATGAAGTCCAAGGACATCTATTTATAGTTGGGGGTGTCTACTACCCAGTAGATGCACTTGGGGATGAATTCTAGTCATTTGGGGTGTTGTGATAGAACTAAAAAAGTTTTTCCACACTCCAACATCTAGAAACACTTTTTCTGCACATTACATATAGTTCGGTCGGTCAAGTTTCAATAAACTTGAGTTTTAATAAAGGTAACTCGACCGATATCACTATTTGACAAAGCAAATTTGAGTTGTCGATTGAGTTTATCCTAGATGAAACTTGATCAATGGCTTAAATTTATTTTGCATGTGCAAAGGTGTCGATCGAGTTTGTCCTGGGGAAACTCAGATGACCCTGGTAGTTCCCAAAATCCATCAAGGGTGTCGGTCAATTTTATCCTAGATGAAACTCAACTGACAAAAGTCCCTGTAATGAATTCTGGACATTGCTATAAAAGTGCTTAAATATTTAATTTAAGTGCATTTTATATTTTTCTCCACTTAGTTACAAGGCATAGCATCAATACAAATGATTAACAAAATTATCCTAAGGCTTTCAGGGCATTTTCCACAAAAGTATATTTGCATTGATTTTGGCTTGTATTTGGTCAAGCTAGGGCTTGATTGAATTGATCCTTTTCATGTACCTAATACTTGAAATCAATCTCAAATAGACTAATTAGATACATATAAATGGAATGGTAAAGTCATCATCCAAATATAGACAATGTATAATTGTTAGGTCAACATTCTCCCCCTTTTTGAAGATGACAAACCATTCCTCAACATGTTGAAAAGAAATTAGAATTTGAAATTTTACCTTGTCTATTGTAGGGGGATATATTAATGAACAATAGCAATTTATCCACCCAATTCATGCTTACCTTTACCAATATTGTTTGTTCTTCCAAAATGCATAATCATAGCACATATATACTATTTGAGTCCACTTTCATAGTCACAAGATGTTTCAGAGAATTAACTAGAAAGGATCAAAATTTAATATGTACTTAGCTCATTTCTCCCCCTTATCATATCAGGGGGGGTAGAAGAGATAAAACAGCTTTTATCCAAGCCACAAATGACACATGTAACCACCATATGCAAGCACCACACAAAAAATAGAGAAAGAACAAATATACTAGAGTCATAATAAAAAATATGTAAGCACGCACCAATAACTCATGAGAAATAGCAAATAGTACAGTTAATGGTATAGATAATAAGATTACAACACAACTATGTCACTCTCAAAATGAAAATTACAAACAATGGAGAAAAGTGACGAGATATGAAGATAGTAATCCTTAGATACAATGCCCAATGTTCATTACATGAAAGTCTACAAAAAATATAGATATTAGCACTCTAATGGTTAAGAACTCAACGTCAAGTGCATCAATGTCAACTTCATCGTCATCATTAGGATTGTAGTCTTCATCATAATTAGAAGGTGCATCATGGGAAGAAAGTATGTCATCACCACCATCTCCATCACTATCAGCTCCATCATCACCATCCTCACCATCGTCCTCATTATTGTCACCATCACCCTCATCATCATCCTTATCATCCTCATCAGCCATCTCCTCATCCTAAAGAGGTCCAAAAGAGTGAGTAGGAGGTCACTTGTGATGTTTCTCCACCCAATACATACCACATGCGTAAAGTGCATTTGCTTGATAAAAGTTGGGTGTAGAAACCCCATCAAAACTACCAAGAAAGGTGAAGGAAGGGGTAGGAGGAAGATCAAGTAGTTGAAAGTCACTCGACTGAGGAAAGGAAGCAGGGGTAGGTCCACCATCAGAGCTAGGAGGTACAGCAGAAGCAGCAGGCTAGTAGGTTGGTTGGAAGTCTCTAGTGTTCTTCTTAAAGTCATGTGGTGCAGAATGTATCTTGACCATTTGACACATATATTTTGAAGAAGACAAAACATGATCACTATCGATTTTTCTGCAATATCCGTTTGATTCTCCTTTTTATGGATGTCACAGTTAACTAGGAAAGCAACCTGGCAAGTCTTAATATCCAGAGAAGAGGATGATAAGATGAACCTCTGGCTTCTTTAGAGTTTTGTGGATATCTGGAAGATATAACCCGGGTTAAAAACTCTTGTAGAAGGTTTTAGGTTCAAGGAGCTTACGGTGTGTAAGATATGAATTCATCAAATTTTTCAAAGAACAAGATAAGTAAGTATTCAAAGAATGCTTTGAGATTGAAAAATTGACCCCTACAATCATGGATGAAAAAACAACTTAGTTGTTAGGAGGAGGGACCAATGTGGTTAGTTTCAGGTAAGATTCTCATAGAACTCATGCACCACTTTCTCACTTGATAGGGAATTGTTATAGGTCATGCATTCATAGAAAAGAGAATCAAGGTTTTGGTTGGAAAATATATTCTTAACCTCTTTCTCAAGCTCATTGCTAGGAATTAATAAGGGCCTAAAAGGGTATGGATTCTAGGAAATAACTCCTTTTAATGATTGAACAAATGAGAAGAGATGAAATGGCCACCATAGTAAGGAATGAGCCTAGAGGTTGTAGAGGACAAAGGAACACCTACTGGACCCGTTCTCTTCCATCAGTTGGATGCCAATGGAGAAGAAGCTTGATGGAGATGGCGTGAAAGAGGGAACAGAATAACTATAGGCTTCCCAAGCTCCAGGTTAAGGATGGAGAAGGTCAAATGGGGAAAACTACAGCTAGGAAATGGTTTTGGGAGACCTAGGGTTCAAGGACGCACTGATAAGGTTACTAATGGAGTTTTCTTTAGTTGAGAGGGAGAAAATTGGCCAATTATCTATATATATTTCTACACAATAGTGTTGTTGGTCAAGTTTGAGATTTGGGAAACTCAGTCGACATTGTTGTGTGTGTGTTCCTTGGGCATGCTGTCGGTTGAGTTTCCATAGAGCTAACTCGACTGACAAAGAAGCATGTCAACAGAGATATGTAATCTAATTCTAGGCCATTAGAATGCTATACAAATTTATTTCTCTATCCTATCATACATTTTGAACATATTAAGGTACTCTCCGCTCATCATTGGCCACTATGTTGTGATAAAACAAGCATTTGTGATTTGAAGCAAAAAACCCCAAAAATAAAGCATTCGAACTTGGCATTTGTAGAACAAACAAGTATAGGATGAGAATGAGCAAGAACATATAGATAAGAGAACATATATCTAGAAGGTATACCATTATCATCAAGAGTAGTAATAAGAAATTTTGATCTAATGAAAGTAAATTTCTCTCTAGCTATAGGTTTAGTAGAAATGTTTGTAAGTTGGTTCTCCATGTCAACATGAGTGATATAGATAGCATTCTTAGCAATGTGGTCACAAAGGAAATGATGGAGGACCTCTATATGTTTATCTCTACAATGCATTATAGGATTGTAAAAAGATTGATTGTAATAGTATTATCACAGTAAAAAGGATAAGAATCAACAAACACATTAAAGTCTTGGAGCATTTGCTTCATCCATAAGACTTAGGCACAACAACTCCCAGCTACAATGTACTCAGCCTTGGTAGTCGATAGAGCCATTGTACCTTGTTTCTTAGAAAGCTTCTCATATCTATATAGAGTTTCTCACCTACTTCCCACTTTCTTCATATCCATCAAATTTGGTGGTGTTTGACATGGGAGTATCCATTAGCTTGGTGTTTTCTATCCCAAAGTGCTTCAAGAATTCACTTGTGTACTTTCCTATTTTGATGAAGTTTCCATCTTTTATTTGCTTGATTTGGAAGCTAGGGAAGAATGTGAGGTCCCCCATCGTACTTATCTCGAGTTCACTCTACACAAGAGAACTAAACTCCTTGCAAATATCAAGATCAGTTCTGCCAAATATGATATCATCAACATATATTTGAGTAATAAAAAAACTACTAGAAGTGTGTTTGAGAAAGAGGGTAGAATCAACGTTGCCCATGACATAGCCATTGTCTAACAAAAAAGTTTTTAAACATACCAAGCTCTAGGGACTTGTTTGAGACCATAAAGATTTTTTTTAGTAAATAAACATGGTTAGGAAGCTTGTTACTTCAAAGTCGGAAGGCTGAGTTGTAGGGAAATAACAACATTGATATGATAGCAAAAACAAAATTTAATCATAATATTCCCAAGAATAGAAAGATTGCTTCAATTACTATGTAATGGAAAGTATGGTTTAATGAGTTCATTCATGGTCTTGGAGCAAGTCCAGTGACTATAACTCATTGTAGTAGTACAGTACTACTAGTTGCACTTGGATGGTGTGTGTAATTCCCGGTCTTCACCACAGACAACAAACTCAAATAAAGTCTATAGCAGCACCACTACGGACTGTAGGTTGATGTTGTCCTCCTAGTGCTAAACAACAGCCTCCTCACCTCTAGAGAAGTCCACATGGACCATATAGAACTCTTGTCGTTCTACTAGAATAGTCAGGAAGGAGTCGTCCCTCCCGTTGGTGTACTAGTCACCAACTTGCTCTCCCACAATTGCTTCTCCCTTGCTATCCCTCCCTTTAGCAGGTAGGACTTACTCAAGCTCTCTATTGGTTAACACAACCTGAGAGGACCATAATTGTCAGAGACAATTGAGATGTGTCTCTAGGAAGCCCACAGTATACCTCTCTTTATAGGATGGGTTAGGGTATGGGTTCCCAGTCTATGTGGGAGTGGAAGGGACCGAAAGATCATAAATTTTCACAACCTACGAGTGCCAAACCTGTCAGTTCACAACCAAAGTGGACCATTTACATACGAGTTGATTGAATTGCTCAGCAAACCGATTGTTTCACCATGTTTCCCAATTGCATATGAATTATCAATTCGAATCCAATTAACATACAACATGATGTCTACACTTATCTTTGATTCAATCGAATATCTCTATGAACTGGGTGTCTCGCCCTTGTGATTTGGTCATCTCAAAACCCCAACCTATCAGTTTGTTAGCCAAATCGGTCAGTTCACAAAGTGAACCAATCATTTCTCTCCCCTATATAGGGATAACTTAGCCAATTCAATTTCCAATCAACCTGACACTCAAACTAGTCATTTCACCACATGAGCCTATCGGTTGGGAGTCCAGTCAGTTTATTTGTTGCTTGAATTGAGTACCGAAACACTTTGTCAATCAATTCAATCGTCATTCATGATTAAACTCCTTTTCTATGTGAATTCCTATGTGTGTGACCCTGTAGGTCCCATATCATGTTAGCAGTGAATGTCCATAACTAGCTTATGACATCACAAGCAAAGAGTGGTGCCTAGTCACACATCAGTGCTACCCAAGTGAATGGAAAGTTGGAGAACAACTTCAACCTACAATATGAGTAAGGTGTTATAGTGAATATCTAGAATGAACTCAAGGCATTGGATCATCATCCTCTCAATGTTCAATCCATGTTCCTTGAACCTGGAGCAGACTGACTGAGATATAGGTGGCCTCAATATCATATATTGGTTCACATGTGCATGCACATGCATTTCTCAATCTCTCTTATCAATTGTCCATGATATCAAACTCTAGTAGGAGGGATAAATCCAGTCTACATCACTCACAGTCAATCCCCATGTGTCACAGCTACCCAATCATCACTATTATGGCAATCCTTATTCAGGGTTTGGTTAGATGATGTCAAAGTATATTGAATGACATGCGATGAGTGTAGCGACTTCAGGTCTAAGAACCACAATCACCACCTTCACTATGAGAGATGACTATGATTGCCAATTATGGTTTTCATGTGTCACTCTCATGGTGGGAATGTCTGATACATTGTCCTCCAACGTGTATCTATGTTCTTGATTTGATATCCCATATCATGACTAATAAGATTGTCATAAAATAAAACACACTCTAGTATTAAGTGTTACTTCTATCTATCTATCTACCTTCCACAGTAATAACTGACTTAGGACTTAATAAGAATGTATATACTCTTAGAATATGTATGATCTCATTGTTCCAGTCACGTACTTGAAGACATAAGCCATTGAGTAATATCATTCTTTAGACATTCATTAAGTTTCCTCATTATCTCATAACTAAAAAAATAGAGTGAATTTTAAGCTTTCCTTTACTATTATAAATCAAACATCTTATGCAATATTCTATCACAATCATCATTTGATTGGTTCTCTACGCATACCATACCAACAGACTCCCACTTGCACTTAGAGACAATCACCAACGAACCTCATTCTTAGTGATTTTAACATGTCCATCATGTTTTTTCTGTGCAAGTGCTAATCTAGAGGGTTAGCAACATTTTTCCTTCATTCGTTGTATTTCGTGTTCCTCATCTCTTCATTGTATATTTTCTCATATGAGACGGAACTATCATAATATGGTATCTGATATTCCTTTCCTAACCAGTGGCTCCATTGTTGTCATAGTATCTCTATTGTGTCATCAATGGTTGGAACATCTTTAAGTTCATCCATATAAACTTCTAGATCCATATAGTATCCACTCTTGTTTTCATAACACTAGGATACTCCGCTTCTATTGTAGAATTGAATTTATGTCATGTAGTTTAGAACTTCTTCCAACTTAACAACTCTTTTCTTTAAAATTAAACACATTTTATATTAAAATCACTTTCTGTCATTTTAAAAGATTGCTTCAGTGTAACCCCTTAACTCAACTCTTCCTTGTTGCTATAATCTAACAGCTTATCCTTTAGTGCTTCTCAAGTACCAATGGATTTCTTTAATTGACATTGCAATCACCTATATTGGAAATTAATATTATCTTGTCATGTCCAATACATACAAGACTTATGAGACAAGTACATTTACATAGCATGCATGATATATCCATTTCATATGGCATCTCACTCATGTATTTCCATTCTTCCCAAGAATTGGAATATTGGATTCTTGAGAAACTAATCCCATCTATATGGATAGATTCTCTCTATTGAATTCTTCATGTTGAACTCTTTCAGCACCTTATTATTTTATGTTCTCATAATTAGGTTATGAAACATTCAAGAACTATCTCTATAGATCTCAATCCCTATCACATAGTATGTTTCACCTATACCTTCATTGTTGAAGGTGTCTTTCATGCTAGGTGTCAATACTTCAGTGTGGATACGTTATTCCCTACCGATATGTGGAATATTCATATATGCTCCCACTAAATCATTTGTAATCACATATTTCATCATTTATCTAGTTCCAAGTCAAACTCTCTGACTGTCTTGTCAAGTCAAAAGATCCCATCTTTGAGATGCTTATTTCAATCTCTCAAATTGAACTTTGTAGCTTATAGACTTTATTTGCATAATGAAGTTATGAAACCTATAGTATGTTTCACATACACATACTCTCGAATATTCCTTTTAAGGAATGTGGTTTCAAGCTTCATATGCCAAATCTTATAGTATATACTAGCTGTAACAACAAGCATGACAATGGTGAAGGAATTTCTTCATGTTCAACAATTTAAACTGATTTGAAAACCCTTTTCAACCAATATGTCCTTTTAGGTTATCCATTTCGGTCTTCCCAGTGAATATCCAACTGCACCCTTTGGGATTTACCTCTTTAGGTGGTACTTCAAAGGTCATACCTTGTTACTATACATGGTCTCCATAATGGCTTCAACCACTTCTTAGATTTTGGTTTTCAATAGCTTCTAGTTGATTTGTTGTCTCATCATCTTATGACCAACCTATTTGAGTTGTTGGATTCACAATCTTTCAATCTCAGATGTGTTCTACTAGAACTATGAGGTTCTGTGTTACATATGGAACTTGAGATTCCACAACAATTTGTGATTTCCACTTGTTCCCATTGTACCCTTTGTTGACCTTGAACATTTTGAGTTTTACTTTTACTCCAATTGATTCTTTTGGAACTTTGTTATCCTATCAACAAACATTTTGTTATTGGATTAGGATTAAAGGTAGAATTCAAAAATCATGGTTGATGGATGAACTATTTAGGAAACTACTTTCTTTGTAAAACTTTCAATCCTTAAGACATATGGGGATATTCCCATATCATATCACATATGATGTCCTTTAAAACATTTTTACGGTACATTGTTTTAGTGTAAAGTATATATATCGATGAGGAGAGTAGAATATTAGATTACATGATAATTACATCATGATCCATCAGGGTGTAATTCCTTCTTTCTGATACATCATCATGTTTTAGATGGATTTGACTTGTCATACACTATCACGGTCTATCCAGAAGATTCTCAAACCATTAATGTAAAGTATTTCAACATTTGATCATATCAAAGTTTCTTAATACTTTTGTCAAAGTTATACTTCATTCATAATCTCCTTGAACACTTCAAGAGATTCATGTTTGTATTTCCCCAAATACAAACTCTATATTAACTTATATTATCATTGTATATAATGAAGTCCTAAGAACTACCTCTAGTATTTATTGAATAAGATCTTCATACATCAACATGTACATATCCTAATAGAATGGTTGCCCTCCCACTACATCTATTGAAAGGTGGTTTGTCATTTTGCTCATAAATAAGATTTGCATGTCTCTTCTTGGTTTAATAACCAAAAGAGTCTGGATAAACATCAATATGGATTCTTGAAATGCATTTCTCATATATGTGCTCTAGATGACAATGCTAAAGATTTTTTTAGTTATCAATTATAATTGTGATAGGTATTCAAACATTCATCTTTAGATTCTTTCATATAAAGATCATTATATGGTTAGGGAATTTCCACACAACATCACATCTTTGGAATAGAAGCATTATCAACTCTTTATTGATTTATCATCCTTGTCATACAAGATGCCTAAAGTAAAATGTTTATATTTTGTCATAATGAAATAGCAGTTCAACTAACTCTATTGCATGCCCTATGGACTAAGATAAATTTTAAATGTACACTAAGGTTGCAGCAACTCTGGCTCTGCACAGTCCACTCTTATCCTTTCATAAAGGCTTTAATTCTTATCAGATCATGCACATCAATGTATGTCAGATCTACATCCTACATCACATACCAAGATGAAGAAGTAATAAAACTTATCCTATAATGTTTATACATGAAGTGGATGTCTCTTTCCCTTCCTTCTACTTCTTTAATTCCTCTATAAAGAGTGGGAAATTCATTTTCCAATGTCCATGCTAGTGACAGTGGTGACAATTGTCTGTCATATTTACTCCTCCCTTTGGCTTGAGATCTAAAGACTTGGGCTTTGGGCCAAGTTTAGAACTCTTCTTAGCTTTTCCTTCTTCCTTTAGGCTTCCCCTTTGTCTTGTTGATCATTATCAAAAACTTGGGCTTATCTTTCTTCACTTGTGCCTCGGTTGTTCTCAACATGCCTAATAACTTTGTCAAATGCTTGTCAAAGTCATTCATGTTGTAGTTCATGACAAACTGATTGTATGATTCTAGCAGAAATTGCAAAATTAGTGGCCAACTCTTAACCCAAGGGGAATCCCAGTCTAGAAAGCTTCTCCACATACCCAATGTGTTTGAGCATATGAGGACCAACTGGATACCCTTCTACCATGTTACATTTGAATAGTGCCTTAGAGACATCAAATATCTCTTGTCTTGCCTAGTCTTGGGACATGTTCTTAAGATGTGTAACCATCTCAATAGCATCCATGTTCTCATGTTGATTTTGCAACTAATAGTTCATGGAGCATAGAATCAGAGACTTGACATCGATGACATCTTTAGTATGCTTCTTGTAAGCATCCTTGTCAGCCTTAGGTGCATTGGGAAGGGGTTCATCTAGCTCAGGTGTCTCCAGGACATAGAGCATGCACTTTTGTGTGAGAAGAATTATCAGCGTCCTGAACCAGTCGTGGAAGATATTCCCATTTAAATTGTCCTTCTCAAGGACCGATCATAGTAAAAAGTTGTTGTTGTTGTGTGTTGCCATTTTATTCTACAAAATAATTTGCAATTTTGTCAAAAACTTATTTTTGATTTGATTTGATTAAAGTTGATGATATGAATTAGATCTTCAATTAGCTGTCGCTCTCACAATTTTATTCAAATTGATATCCCTCACATATCGATTCATAAGATCACAATTTACAACCTTCTAGTGAGCCAAGATCTAAAATAATTCAACTATAACCTAGCCAACGCCAGTGTCCATAGTCAAATATTAAGGTCAAAAATGTTTGTCAATTGCATCATATGAAATTCTTGGATATATAATATGTGTAACTCCTTGCCATAGTCCTCTACATTCTTTTGGTGCTTAATCTCATCAAGGTGACTCAGTTAAACCCAACCTAAAAGCCAACACGATAATAATGTGCTCTGCTTGGCAGGCCCATGTTATTAACATGACAATTCCACGAGATAGACGACGCACCAACCTTGGGTTGCCCAAGCTTAGTCGATCAATCTTTTCATGTGTGCCACTAATGGAAAGCATCTTAGACTTCATATTTTATTTGAGGGAGTTTGTATACATATATATATATAAATACATATACTTTATTTGATTACCATATATACATAGTATGTATCATATATATGCTATATCCCACAATGAAAACATGCAATATAAAACATTGGCAATAGTTATGGCCATGTCTACTATAATTTTCTTAGAGCCATGAGGAATTATGACCACCTAAGTCAACATCACATCACATGCATGAACCTATTATTGGTGTAGATTTCTACTTGCCAAATTGGGATTATCGATTCAACCCTTGAACCATTTGTCTTTCCTCTTGGTCGGTCAGTTGGTCATCAGAAATGATCATCTGGCCTCCTGTCCATCCAATGTATGGATACCTCTAAATGCTCGGTTGGGTCCACCAGCCGATCAGTTCACGCCTCGTGTGGTCCGCCCTCCTTAATACTCTAACCACTCATCTCGTCACAAGAAACAGTCAACCCGCCTGACGTTGATCATCATCTTCATCGCCGTAATAAAAGAAATTATCATATTTCTATCAAACTTATAACATGGTAATGAGATACCTCAAGTTACATTCGAGGTGATTAAAGGTAGGAAAGAATAATACTTTTATATTGGGAAGAAGAAGGTAGAGGTTCAATATGTAAATTGAGATAAAATAGGAATAAAACCAAACCATCCAACCACACACAAATATTGGGGTTATTGGCCATAACCATGCTACACATCCACCATCAAAAACCAATTTTAGGGTGACGTGCATAAATTGCATATATATATATATATATATATATATATATATATATATATATAAAAATATATATATATATAGATATATATATATATATATATATATATATATATATATATATATGCATCCACATTCAATACTCGCGCGGGTAGCTAACCACCCTATCTTTTTTTTTTGAATAACTTACTTTACAAATGTAGAGGGTTACTTCACCTTGCAAACATTTACTTTTCATGCATAAATAGTTACATTTTGTAACAGCTATAACAAATATACAATTGCATATATATTTGTTGTTTATTATGCCTTGTTTTACTTTTTAGTCGAATAGTTACTTTTTTATCAACAAAATTACTTTTTTGTCTAGAGATTTACTTTTATGACCATATAGTTACTTTTAGGGATCCACATCTAGTGAAAATATAGGCTACCCATTGGACAATGAATGAATGACCTATGTGTGTGTGTTTCTCTCTCTCTCTCTCTATATATATATATATATATATATATATATATATATATATATACATATATATATATAGAGAGAGAGGTTTTTGATTGGATATGCATATTAATGAGCTTAAGTATTTGCACGGTATATAATAAATAAATGATGAAAACTAAAAATCCAAACATATCGATTATCCCAAAACATTGTAAATTGGTGTGGGTTTGATATCACTTTCAAGAAATAACGGGACATATATGGAACCAAAAACAAAATTAAATTACCATCTTAAGTACAGTAAGAGAGCGTCAATAACTACATAATGGAAAGGATGGTTTAGCGAGTTCATACCTAGTCATGGATCAAATCTGGTGACTATAACTCATTATAGTAGTGCAGTACTCCTAGTTTCACTTGGACAACGTCTGTGCAACTCTTAGTCTTCACCATAGAAAGAAGACTCGAACAAAATTTACAGCAGCTCCACTACAGACTATAGGTTGACAGTATCATCCTAGTGGCAGAAAATAGCCTCCTCGCCTCTAGAGAAGTCCACACAAAGAACCTAGACTCATGTCATTCTACTAGACCAGATTAGAAGGAATTGGCCCTCCCGTTAGTGTACTAGTCACCAACTTGCTCTCCAACAATTGCTTCTCCCTTTTTATCCATCCCTTTAGCGGGTAGGACTTGCTCAGGCTCTCTATTTGTTACCACAACTAGAGAGGACAACAATTCTCCGAGGCAATTGAGTTGTATCTCTGTGAAGCCCTTGTACCCCTGTATTTATCAGGGGGATTAGGGTATGGGTTCCCAGTCTGTGTGGGAGTGGAAGAGAATAGAAGATCATGAATTTTCATAACCTACGAGCACTGAATCGGTTGATTCGCAACCAAACCGGTCAATTCACATGTGAGTCGATCAGTCCACTCAGTGAACCGGTCATTGCACTATGTTTCCCAATCGTATATGAAGTATCTTTTCAAATCCAATTAATGCATAACATGATGTCAGCATTAATCCTTAACATAATTGAATTTCTCCATGAACTGGGTGTCTTGCCCTTACGAGCCAATTATCTCACGATACCAACCAGTCAGTTGGTAAGCGGAGTCAGTAGGTTCATTAAGTGAATCGGTTGGTTCACTTCCCTATTCAGGAAAAACTTAGCCAATTCGATTTCCAATCAACCTGACACTCCAACCGGTCATTTCATCACATGATTCGATTAGTTTGAAGTCCATTCAGTTGATTTGTTGCTTGAATTGAGTACCCAAACTATTTGGCAATCAATTCAATCATCATTCATGATTAAACTCCTCTTCTAGGTGAGTTCCTATGTGTGTGACCCTATAGGTCCCACACCACATTGGCAATGAATGTCCATAACTAGATTATGACATCACAAGAAAAGAGTGTTGCCTAGTCACACATCAGTTCTACCCAAGTGAATGGAAAGTTGGAGAACAACTTTCACGTACAAATTGTTTAAGGTGTTATAGTGATTGTATAATTCCTTTATCTCTAATATCCAGAATGAACTCGAGGCATGGAATTATCATCCTCTCAATGTTTAATCCATGTTTCTTGAACCTAGAGAAGACTATCTGAGATATTTCTATCGTCAATATCATATATTGATTCACATGTACATGCGCACACATTTCTCAGTATTGCTTATCAAGTGTCTAGGATATCAAACTCTGGTAGGAGGGAAAAATCCCATCTACATCACTCACAATCAATCCCCATGTGCCACATCTATCCAATCATCACTATTATGGAAATTCTTATTCAGGGTTACATAGGATGATGTCAAAGTATACTGAATGACATGTGATGAGTGTAGTGACTTCATGTCTAAGAACCACAATCACCACCTTCACTATGAGAGGTGACTATGGCTTCCAATTATGGTTTCCATGTGTCATTCTCAAGGTGGGCTTGTCTTCTACAATATTCTCTAACATGTATCTATTTTCTTAGTTTGATATCCCAAATCATGGCTAATGAGATTTTGTCATCAACCAACACACACTCTAGTCTTAAGGGATATTGTTATTTATCTACCTTCCACAGTAACAACTTACTATGGACATAATAAGACTATATATACTCTTAATATTTGTATGATCTCATTGTACAAGTCACGTACTTAAGACATATGCCATTGAGTAATATCATTCTATAGACATTCATTAAGTTTCCTCATTATCTCATAACTAAGTGAAATTGAATGAATAGGAAGTTTTCTTTTACTATTATTAATAAAACTCTTTATGTAATATGCCATCACAATCATCATATGATTGGCTCTCTAGGCATATCATACCAATAGACTCCCACTTGCACTTAAAGCCAATCACCCACGAACCTCATTCTTAGTGATTTTAACATGTCCATCATGTTTCTACTGTATAAGTGCTAATCCAGTGGGTTAGCAACATTTTTCCTTTAGTCAGTATATTGCATGTTCCTCATCTCTTCATTGTATGATTTCTCATATGAGACGGAATTGTCATAATATGATATCTGATATTCCTTGCCTAACCAGTAGCTCCATTGTTGTCATAGTATCTCTATTATGTCATTAATGATTAGAACATCTTTAAGTTCATCCATATGAACTTTTAGATCCATATAGTATTCACTCTTATTTTCATAACACTAGGATACTTGGCTTCTAGTGTAGAATTGAATTTATGGCATGTAGTTAGAAAGATCTTCCAACTTATCAACTCTTTTCTTTTAAAATTAGCCACATTTTACATTGTGATCACTTTCTATCATTTTGAAAGCTTTCATCGGTGTAACCCCTTAACTCAACTCTTCCTTGTTGCTATAATCTAAAAACTTATCCTTTAGTTCTTCTCAAGTTCTAATGGATGTCTTTTAATGACATTCCAATGACCTTCATTGGAAATTAATGTTACCTTGTCATGTCCAATGCATACAAGACTTATGGAATGAGTACATTTACATAGCATGCATGATATATTAATTACATATGCAATCTCACTCATGTATTTCCATTCTTCCTAAGAATTGGAACATTGGATTCTTGAGAAACTAATCTTTCATATATATATATATATATATATATATATATATATATATATATATATATATAGAGAGAGAGAGAGAGAGAGAGAGAGAGAGAGAGAGAGAGAGAGAGTTGAGCTACAATACACTCAGAGTGTATTGAGGCTGTCGTACACTCAAGTTTTGTTGCGTTAGATAATGAATCTAGGGCCAGTCTAAAGCGCGGAACAGAAACACACTGAATACTTTGCCGTTAGCACTATTTCCGTCTCCCATCTATTGCCAGCCAATCAGCTCGTGACTCATGAACCAACTTGTTTCTCTGACCGTACTTTCATCCCCATCACGAGCGGAGCTTTGACTTTTACGCTGCCGTGTTATGCATACACTTCTCTAATGGCCATCTACGTCCGCTGCTCTTGTTTTGACATATTCTTCCAATTCATTCTGATGACGCCCATATATTCTTCTCAATTTATACTGCCAATGGAGCTCTTCTTCTACTGTGGTAAAAATAGAAACCTTTTTCGCATAATTAGCTTCCGACTGCACCACCCAACCATCTTGCTCATACACACAACATATCCTACCTAATAATTATATTACATCTCCTTCGAGCGTCTACATAATAATCCACACGGGTATCAGTTAGCACTCACCCACAATGGCTTCTCAATCTGACGGAATACAGTTAAATTCTTATGTACTCTTTGCTCGGCATCATCACTCTACAGCCAGAAATAGTGACTAAGCGCCTCACTCTACGTATATAATAAGTTTGTTATGTCCTTATCTACTTGGTGCTCATGGGACCATGCAGATCTATATCAGTAGAAGAATACAAAACTCTTGAAATGTGTCGTCCATGCATGTAACAGATCTGATGTCTCAGTGTTTTGTCAAGGAGTACCCCCGAAATGGGACGATGTAAAAATCCAGCTGAATTGCACAACCATTTACTTTCATTTCTTAAAGTCTCTGGAATTTGTCCTTCATTGCATACTAAAAATTTATTATAAACACCCTTCTCTCCTCACGAATTATCACGTGTGCATCTAAAAGTGTTTCTATTAAGTTTCTGAACTTATATTAGAACATCTAGATCATTGCCAGACAAATAGTGTTACTGCTTCATTTTCAGACCCCGAGACATGTTTTTTGTTGTTAATATGGTATATAGTTTGCCGACTATTCTACAAAATTCTAAGCTACTTTGTCGAACTACTACAAAACGGACACTATTCTGTAAAACTACTGATGTCATTTATACCTCATAGGCTTGGTTTACGTCAACGAGCTGATCTTATGCTTTATCTCTGTTTACTTATTCTTGTTTTCGATAAACATTTGTCTGTCAATGATTTCATCTGTTAATTTCAATAAAAAAACTATAAAATATTTGATGTAGTAACTTCCCGAGAAGAATGTGTACCACCACTACGTTTATATGTGTACTGACGGTCAGGCCATGAACTTAGCTCAACCAACGTGGAGGCCAAATGCATGCTAACAGCGTCGTATGACCAGGAAGCAGCTGAACCTCTTCCAATGCCAGCCACTTCTAAATCATGCGTCTGCTGGAATCACCGCTGGTTGTAAATCCTACTTTCTCAGATCTGAACCATCTGTTTCAGTTTGCACTCTGTAATTATAACGTACAGATATTTGTGTAGCATGTAGAGAACATTTGTTGATAAGTTCATGGCACACAAACTATATAGAAGGAGCGATCGTCAAGTAAGCAGACAAACTATATGACACACAAACTAGTCTCACCTGTAAATACTCACATGTGAATACTTGATTAATGCATCAAGTCAATAACTACTTCACAGTGCACTTTACATGTGCCTCATGTCCAACTCATCGGTATAACATGTGTAGAATCTCTAGCAACATCTCGAATTATACAAGTATGTGTCTTTTATCTATTATAAATCGGTGATCTGATCAGAGGCAGTTATCGGTGATACATTTGGCCTATGTGTGTGTATAAGACTGATATTCTCCAGCTGACCTCAGACGATGTGTCACCAGACCGGCGCATGATAGATGAGCTAGATAATTGTAATTTGATAGTTTCAAGTACATGTTTCAATATAGCTAAACAGCCAACATTCAGTCACTGAACTGATACAAAACTGTATATCCGGATTCTGGCCTGACTAGCCTGAAGGCTACCCGTGTATATGTACTCATCTCATCTTCAGAATTAGTTGAGCAAGGCTTGTGTGTGGACGTTCTTTTATAGAAGTTTACAACTTAAAATTCATTTTATATTGTGTTGCAATCTGTGTTCTTACGTGATCTTTTTCTAGTATGTGTGATTGTTTTCACGCCTAATGAGGCCAATGATAATTCTGACTTGTCAATGAAGAAAGTTATGTTACTTAAATAGGGTCATTCGTTAATTATTAGTCTGATCATGGTTGCTTTGTTACAAGCCACCTTTAACAGTTGCCTTGATGTCAGTGTCTTTTAAGTTTGCTACCCTTGATTTTAGTTTTGCTGAAACCGTTATTAGAAACTTTTGCAGAGTATAGCAATTGTAAATACTACTAAATATTTTAATAATCGTAGTATAGAGAAATTTTTCTATACACTTTGCATACGTACACCATTTGTAAAATTTTCAAATAACAACTATAAATTTGTACAATCCATCTTAACTATCTTTTATGTGATGTACAAGAACGAATTTCATAGTTTCTTGACTGGCAAGCACCTATGCAGTAAAGTTTATTGAATTATCCCGTTAAGTTCTCATCACACTCGTGGTTCCCTTGTGTCTGTTTCTTCTCCTAGATTCGGTCTGTATATGATCTGTATAATATAAGACAAAGTAAATTGTTAATAATTTCTATTGGGAATTTAAGAGACGTATATGCTAAATCGTCCAGTTTTTTGTGTTTCTAGTAACTAGTTTCAATATATGTGTTTCATTAGATCTGTTACATGCACAGACGACACATTTCAAGAGTTTTGTATTCTTCTACTGATATAACTGCATGGTCCCCTGAGCATAATAAGAACATAACAAACTTGATATATACGTAGACTGAGCCACTTTAGTAAAGTTACTATTTTTGGCTGTAATGTGATGCCGAGCAAAGAGTGTGGAAGAATTTAACTGTAATCTGTGAAGATTGAGGAGCCATTCTGGGTGAGTGCTAATTGATACCAGTGTGCATTATTATGTAGACGCTCGAAGGAGATGAACATAAGTATTAGGTAGGATGTGTTGTGCATATGACCAAGAAGGTTGTTGGGTGATGCAGCGGAAGCTAGCTTATGCGAAGAAGATTTCTATTTTTACCACAGTGGAAGAAGAGCTCCATTGGCAGTATAGAATATATAGGAGTTGGAAGAATATGTCAAGGCAAGAGCGGTACGTAGACGTAGTGACGTAGATGGCCATTAAAGAAGTATGTGCATGCATAACAGGGCAGCGGATAAGTAAAAGTCGCAGGTCTACTCGTGATCTTTTCTGGTTGGGGGTGAAAGTACGGTCAGAGAAAAAAGTTGTTCAGGAGTCACGAGCTGATTGACTGGCAATAGATGGGAGACGGAAAAGTGCTAACGGCAGTGTGTTTCTGTTCAGCTTTGGACTGGCCGTAGATTCATTATCTAACGCAGCAAAATTTGAGTGTACGAGAGCCTCAATACACTCGAGTGTATTGTATATATATATATATATATATATATATATATATATATATATATATATACACATATATATATATATATATGTGTGTGTATATATATATATATATATATATATATATATATATATATATATATATATATATATATATATATAAAGAGAGAGAGAGAGAGATTGTTTTTATTGCCCGCGCGGGTAAGTAGTCAAGCTACCCGTCCTTGAAAGTTCGGTGGCAGGAATTGTAAATACTAGACTCGGTACTTTCGTGCTCTCCAATCTCGGCATATTTTGCGACAACCTTGGGGAGGTCGAAGTTGATTCCGGCGGTTATAGCTGGCCATTTCGCCGTGATCCTCCTGAGGCACTCTCCGGAACTCCCACCAACGTCGACAAGCGTGGACACCTTGCTTCTTGCGCCGCCGTCGGCCTCATCGAACCCGCCGTATCTGTCGAGGAAGCACTCCATGACCTTGTACTGCCCGTAATACTGGTATGCCTTTGTGCCACAGTTGGCGAGCGAGAAGGGTTCAGGTCCTGATGGGTTTAGGACGAAATCGTGCAACCGGGGCCATGCCGGGAAAAGAGCGTCCTGGTGGTGCTGCTGCACGTAGGTCGCATACCACGGGCCAGCGGCGCCGCCGGCACCCGTTGGAGGGACCAGCAGGGTCTTGCCGACCTCCGTCACGTTGTACCTGCGAGTGGCTTTGCCGTCACCATCTGAGTCGATGTGCTCGAGGAAGACGTCGTGGGAGGAGTGGAACCGGAGGATGCATTGGAGGTTAGTCGGGTCGGCGTCGGGGTTGGGCGGTGCGGGTTTCAGGAGCTTGAGTATCTCACCGGCCGTTAGCAGAGTGTTGAGGCCTGACTGGTAGATCGCGTCGGGGACGTTGAGGAGCACGACGGTGTGTAAGGACATGGGTACTGACAGCATGTTCGGCAGTTCCATCATTGCCAACCATGCCGCCTTGTTCGACTCCATGTCAGATCTATCCGTCTGGATCCATTTTGGGTAGTCTCCGGAGTTGGGCATTGGTTACTGGCCAAACAGTTGTTGCTTTTAGTTTAGATCTACCGCTGGGTGAGCCAGGGATCCTACTAGAGTATTTCCCTTCCTCCAAACAACAGAGTCCCGCACGATAATGCCTTCCCTTCACATGAACGAAATAGATTGTTGCTAATGTCACTAAGTCATATGCGCTGAGTATGCAACATTGAGAAAAAAGATAAAATGAACCAACAAATAGAGAGGACGTTGAAGGTAGAAGTCCTGAAGGGGAGGATTAGATCGAGATGCATTTGAATATTTGGATGATTCCGGTGGTAAACAAGATGGAAAGGGCTTTACATACTAATTGCAAGTAGGACATATAAATTAACTGTCTGGTACGAAAAGTAACATCAAGATACTAAAAGTGATCAGGACACAAAAAGTATCTATCTCATACTGAAAGTAACACCATAACACAAAAATAACTATATGATCCGAGATCACCCATCCAGCACCGAAAGTAATACCAGGACACAAAAAGTAACTATATTGTAAAAAAAGTAACTATCTGATACCGAAAGTAACACTATGATACAAAAAGTAACTGTATGATATGAAAAGTAACTATTTGACACTAAAAGTAACATCATGACACAAAAATAACTATCCGACATTGAAAGCAATAGTAGGACACAAAAGTAACTATATGATATGAAAAGTAATTATCTGACATCAAAAGTAACATCATGAATTAAAAAGTAACTATCCGACTGAAAAAGTGACACCACGAGACAAAAAGTAACTAAATGGTATGAAAAGTAACTATCTGACACTAAAAGTAACACCAAGACACAAAAAGTAACAATAGGACACAAAAAGTAACTATATGGTATGGAAAGTAGCTACATGATACAAAACGTAAATATAGGACAAAAAAAGTACTTATACGGTATGGATATGTATATTTGTGATCAAGTATAACATTATAAGTATAGATTGTAATACTAAAGTGGCGTAGTTATAGTGAGCTATACACCGGGATAACAACATAGCGAGGTTTGGGTGAATCCAGTCTCAATTTGTTACTTTTTTAAAAAACATTGTTATTTTCTGTAACAAATAGTTACTTTTTAGATCAAATAGTTACTTTTTTGACCAAATAGTTACTTTTTACACCGTGTAGTTACTCTTCGTTGACCTTTTATTACTTTTATGGAAAGTAATTGTTCACGACTCTACTATTTGTTTTGGATTAAGGAATGTGTGACTTTCCTCTGCCACAATTATTATGTAAAAAAGTAATTATTATGTACAAATGAAATTATTATGTACAAAAGTAATTAAAAAAACCAACGAAGCCAAAATGTGAACTCCCTGACATTTTATTGTGTTATATGTCAGTGATAAATTCTTCTATACATACTAGCTAACAAAATATGAGGATAACTCTATGACATTTTATTGTCATAGATTAACTCTATGATTTGCATCTCTTACCGTTTGGCAGTTTTCATTCGCACACTCTGCTCACACGATGTCCATGTATTACGGAAGCAACGAATATAGATGCAGCAGGTAGGTGATGAAGATTTAAATTTTGTCGTATGCTAGGGTCTGGACGGAAGCCGTAGTTACTTTCTTATCACTATAGTTATTTTTTTTACATCAACGTTACTTTGTGGCCAAAAGAGTTACTTTTTTTGCTGTCGGGTAGCGAAATTCTAGGCTACCCGCGCGGGCAATGAATGAATGCCCTTAACTAATTTAATGATTACATATTATGGAAAGTGGACTAAGGCTTACATTGGTGCTTTGTGCTTTGCGCTTCACGTCTTTGTAAAATATTAGATGACCGCAATGTAATCATTTTGTCATAGAAGTGACTAAAATGTAACTACTTTTATGTACATTTATAAGTCAAAGGTGATTGTTGGACATAACTACTTCATTTTGATAAATTGCGTTGGTGAAACTTTACACATGAATTACAATTACAAGAAGGACATATAAAGTAGCCATATGGTACGAAAAGTGACTATGAGACATTAAAAGTAACATCATGACATAAAAAGTAACTATATGGTATGTAAAGTAATATTGGGACACAAAAAGTAACTATATGATATGCAAAGTAACTATATGATATGTAAAGTAACTATCTAGTACTAAAAGTAACATCATGACACAAAAAATACTATCAACACTGAAAGTAACACTAGGCTACAAAAAATACTTATATGGTAAGAAAAGTAACTATCAGAAACTAAAAGTAACACCAAAACACAAAAAGTAACTATTTAACACTAAAAGTAATATTAAGACATAAAAGTAACTATATGGTATGAAAAGTAACTATCCAGCTCTGAAACTAACACCAAAATACAAAAATTAACACCGATGATTTGGTGTAGTATGGGTTCATAAGGGAACTGAAATATGCTAAATGCATGTAAAAAATACATTAGCTATAAGCAGACACATTCACACGACCATAAGCAGCTATAATTGAGTCCACAAATGCCAAAACCTTTCACTAGAAAAGATCATGTTTAGCTCTCTATAAGCAGCTAGCTAGTTTCTTCTTCTCCGTCCATAAGCAGACACGTTCACACTACCAGCTAGCTTCCTCATTTCTCGCCATTATATATACAGAGAGGTCTCGGAACTCCAGCTTTTCATCCACAAACAACAAACAAACATATCATCTATTCATCTACTCACTCTCAAGAGAAACAAAACAAAACCATGTGGAAAGCTGTGTTTGGGTGCCCTCTTTTTTTATTTCTAATTTTGATAGGCCATCCACCCCACTCTGCTTCTTCAGCAAGGTCAATTAAACAACTAACGAAGCTTTATCTCAAGTTACTGCTTCCACTACCAGCATAGCTATCCTCCACTTTTCCTCCTCTACTTTCCTCTCTGCCTCTGGAAGCACTCCCAACCAACACCGCCGCTCTGTCCTCTTCTCTGTTTCAGCCTCTGGCTCCTCATCCGACGATCACCAGTACCATCATCAACATCATCACCTCCACCTGACCACATCAACACCACCACCACCACACTCTGCAGCCATGCCCCCTTCCGCCACTCCTTTCCTCACAACACACACACCCAGCCCCTACCCACCCTTCTCCCCAACCGCCGCCTCCGCCACCCCTGCCTGCCCTCACCTCCCACTCTGCCAAATCCCAGCGACTACGACCTCCCGTTCTTCGGCTGCTCCGCGACCGCCACGAATACATGTACAACCAAGGCTGCGACGATTTCTTCCGAACCAGAATCCAGAAACACAACAACTCCATAGTCCTCCGCCTAAACATGGCACCAGGCCCCTTCATCGCTCCCGACCCACGCGTCATCGCCTTGCTGGATGCCAAATCAGGGCCCGCAATCCCTCATGAAACATCCTCCAGGAGGCCACACCGAGTTTGGCCAGCCCCTCGGCAGCAGAGGTCTACCAGCTCTTCCGGTGTTGCTTTTCTTAGGGACAGCCAGTTAAGGCACGCACAGAGGGTGCTGATGGACCTGACCATTGTGATGCTCGACGAGAAGGACGCTGCGGCGGCGGGGTCAGAGGCTGTTGCGCACAGAAATCGGTCATGTGGTAGGAGCACAATAGGAGGTATGCCTTCCTCATTCTCCCACCATGAGCAGCAGCACCTCCGGTCCCAGTTCTGATCGCTGTCATGGAGCATCTCCAGGTCCAGGTCTGCCACGCGACAGCTCCAGGCCATTGCCTCGGGCCTCGCCGCATCGCGCAGCGCCGAGGTTCTAGCGACCAACGGCCTCGCGGTGCCAGTCTACACCAGGAAGCGGAATATGTTATTTACGCAAAATGCCACCGCGTCAGAGAGACGGGTAGCGGATTTACGGTACCCGCGCGGGCAATAAAGAAACTCCCATATATATATATATATATATATATAGAGAGAGAGAGAGAGAGAGAGAGAGAGTGAGGCTAGAATACACTCGAGTGTATTCTGAGCCCAATACACTCAAGTTTTAAGCCGTTGGATTGGATTTTCGGATCAGATCAGGCAGCAGCACTTTAACGCGCACTCAGGCGGGCATTCCTCCGTAACTGGCCGTCAAGTGTGGTCCCCCACCTCTGTAACCTCTCACCCTCCCCCTGTCTCAGGCTTCTCCCGAGCGAGCGTCCTCTCTCTCTCTCTCTCTCTCTTCGGGAACCTAGCTATACCTCGTCGGAATCGCACCATTTTTCTTCCGCAAATATCATCGCGTAGCTCCGATCAGCAGACAGCTCCATCCACATCGGCAGCGCCGGCCATCCATCCGCCCCAAATCGGCAGCGCCATCCATCCATCTGCCAACGGTGCCAGCACCAGCAGCAGTCATCCGCCTAGCAGCAGCCATCCACCCAGAAGCAGCACCAGCAGCCAGCCATCTGCCCACCCCCTGCAATCCGGCTTCCCATAGCGCAGCAACGCCAGAAACAGCTCTATTGGCAGCAATCCGCCACCCACAGCGGCAGAAACAGAGCCCCCATTGGCCGCAACATCGGCGATCGCCCCATCTCCAGCAACAGCAACACCGGCAACACAACGTTAGCAACTTTCCGGAGCCGTCCGTTCGCCAAAAATCAGCCACCAGCAACCTTCGAGTTTCCTGCGAGTTTCCTGCATTTGTTGGTCAGTGGCCGCATTGATTGTTGCTCCTCTTTCGATCGTTCCCTGCATTCTCTTCTCTTTGATTTCCACGGAATCAATGATTTCCACTGAACTCCTATTTTTGATATGCTTGGTTAGTCATCCCCAAAGCCATGGCGGATCCCAAAGGAAATAGTTGTTCGTTTTCAACATGTAATAGCTTTAGTCAGAAATCTATAATGAGAAGGGGGGCAAAGCATTGCAAATGCGGTGAGTTAATTGAGGCTAAAATAGCTAAGACACAGAAGAACTATGGTCGAGTGTTCTTTGGGTGTCCCAACTACAACAAAGAGGTATATTGTTCTTTGGGTGTCCTGACTTATTTAAATTTTTATGAAATTCAGTACTTGTGGTATTAGTATTATTGGGTAATCTATGTCTTATTGTTTGCAGGGACATCCATATTGCAATTTTTTCGAATGGGCAGATCCAACTCCAATAATTAAGGAAGAGTCGAAGAACTTGCAACATGATACAGAATTACAGACTGCCAGGACTAAGGAACAAAGATCAACAACAAAATTTCGATGTTGTCTGGTTGTATTAGTAGCTTCGTGGGTTATGTTTATACTTCTGTATCAAAGAAGGTGTGCTTGTACTTAGATGGGTGGGTATCAAACAAATGTACTGAACGGCTGGTTGCTAATCTTGTACTTATCAAATGACTAAATGAATGAATGGCTGGTTCTGGCTATATTGTATTCCATCATTGTGTTCAGATTCTGTATTATCGTGGTGTGTGGTTTGATATGTGTTATTTTATAAAATGAGATGTGGGTGCAGCAGGACATGTTATAAATTTCTGAATGTGATCCACTGACAAGTGAATGATTTGTGGTTATGAAATTTAATTAAATAAATGTGCAACTGAATGCTCTTGATTGTTGTGTGACATTTGCTGGTTATGAAATCTAATCCAGCGATGGCTTAATGAATTAAACAACTGGATACATGGCTTGATGTGCAGCCAAAACATGAACAAACCACAATCCAAGAACTGTATTTTTATCAGTACTCTGGAAAACCACATCAGCAGCATCTAGATCCCCAAATGTTGCATACATATCTATCAAACTGTTACTCACAGTCACACTTTTAGCATCTCTGTTTACAACAACCTGAGCATGTATTTTTCTGCCCATTTCCACACTCTTCAAGTTAGCACAAACACTCAATACAGTGGGAAATGGAAGCATAGCAGGTTGAAAGCCAGAATGCTGCATCCGTATGAAAAGATGAAAAGCTTCTTCATTTAGCTCATTACAGGAAAGTCCAGCGATCAATATGTTATAGGAAATGTTATCAAGTTCAGGCATCTCAGAGAATAGACTGACAGCTTCAGCTATAGAATCACTTTTTGAGTAAAGGTCCAATAGTGAATTGTTCACATACACATTCCAGCAAAAGTTTGTCTTTACAACATGGCTGTGAATCTGTCGAAACATGAACAAAGTTAATGAATTAAACAAATGGATATATGGCTTGATGTGCAGCCGAAGCATGAACAAAATTAATGAATTAAACAACTGGATGCATGGCTTGATGTGCAGAAACATGAGCAAACCACAATCCAAGAACTGACTAACACATGGTTCAGTACATGAGACACTGCCTTGAATTACAAACCACAAACTAAGAACTGACTAACACATGGTTCAGTACATAAGGCACTGCCTTGAATTACAAACCACAAACCAAGAACCGACTAACACATGGTTCAGTACATAAGGCACTGCCTTGAATTACAAACCACAAACCAAGAACCGACTAACATATGGTTCAGTACATAAGACACTGCCTTGAATTCAGAATGATCTCCAAGTAAATCAATAACACATGCTTCATGAGTTATTCTTCACTTGATTCAGAATGAACTCCAAGTACATCCGAAGTAGAGAAATCTTTGGTAGCCTGCCAATTAAATCAATAACATAAAACTTAATTTTCAATACAAGCTCCCTTAGACTAGAAACCAAAAATGTAGATTAAATTGTTACATACCCCTGTTTTGCATGTTCAACTATTATGTCCTTTTCCATTACAGGTACCACAAGTTCTTTGTTTTTTAGCTTTTAACTCAGCTTGTGGTTTAAACCGTTGAGGTTTTCTGCTCCCTTTACAATGAGATGTGGGTGGATCTCGCAGTGGCATTTCATGTTCTACATACTGGATTCTTGGCACACATTGGCTTCCCTGAGTCGGAATATGAGTTTGAGAAGATGGTATGCCTTCTTCACTACAGCCCCGCCGAATGTTTTGTTGCAAAACCAGCACGTCATCGTATGATTTTTCAAATAACTCTTTCATCATAATGTAATTGTCCTTGTTGTGAGAAGCTATGGCAACCAGCCGCATTGCGGATCTGCATAGTGAATTATATCTTGTCAAAGGGGTACTTCCATCAACATCCACATGAGTTTCTTTAGCACAATGAATTGTCTTTGTGGATTTTGCATCCATTGTCCAGCGATTCAACACATACAAAGGTGGTATCTCACGAACTTTAAGATAAAGCAACACTTTTAGAACATGAGCACATAAGATGCCGGCAAATTGAAATAGCTTACATTCACAAAAGATTTCTTCTGTATTCTGGTTGATTTGTACTTTGTAGCTCTTCTTAGATA